>VSMD01131055.1:0-90702 GCA_008750895.1 Mirza zaza | reverse complement strand
CAGATTTGAAGGTTTCAATAAATGCCCTTTTCCCCCCCTCCCCCCACAAGTCTGAGTTTCCAGCATGACCATCCCCCAGATGGTGCACATCTCACTCATTATGTATGTATATACCCGCCCCCTTCCCAATCCCCCCTACTCAATACTGTTAACCACTATTTTAACTTACTAGAAGAAATTTCAGAAATATGAATCTCAGCCCTTTTGCTTTTATTGAAAAAAAGGGTTTATTTTTATTTTTATTTTTTTAGAGACAGGGTCTTGCTCTGTCACCCAAGCTGGAGTGCAGTGGCATGACCATAGTTCACTGCAGCCTCAAACTCCTGGGCTCAAGCCATGCTGCTGCCTCAGCTTCCAAAGTAGCTGGGACTATAGGCTTGTGCCACCATGCCTGGCTACTTTTTGCTCTTTCTATTGAAGATTGTTATATGAATGTGAGCTTTAAATGTCTGATTCGTATTTTTAAAATCCCTTTAGTAAAAATTTCCTGTTTCTTGATGCTATTATCCATCAATGTCATAATTAGGCCTAGAATATTTTTTGACATTGATATTTGGCTCTTAGTAGAAATGCTGCACACTTTCGCCCTAGACGTAAAAGAAGCAGTTTATTAACATAAGAAAAGTTTCTAAAAAAAAAAAATTACTGCAGTAAAGAAATCTGTTTATAGCAGCTTATCTAGAGTTTCTTTGGCACACTTAATAAGAAATATCTATTTAATATTAATACCTCCAAAGAATTATGTTACCTGGACAACTTCTGCTCCCAAAATGGTTTGTGAATGTGTAGCTAAAGGCACATGTTCACTAAAATGAGACAGATAATTCAAACATAATGGTTTTAATACTTCTTAATTAAGTGATAAGTAAATAAAATAAGTCAATTTCTTTTTATTTTGAAAATTTCACACACAGGATGAAACTGCTGTATGGGTACAAAGTTTTAGTTTGGAGTAATGGAAATATTCTGGAACTACCTAGAAGTGATGGTTGTACAACATTATGAATGTAAAATGCCATTGAATTGTTACTTTAAAATGGCTTATTTTATTATGTCAATTTCACCTCAGTAAGTTATTTTTAATTTTGTATACACATAAAGTGTTCTATTTCAAAATATTAAAACCTAAATACTTCAAACGGTATCTGAGAAACCAACAAAAACTTTCATAGACTTAAAACATATAGTACTAAATCAAAGAGCAAGTTTTCTTAATGGTCTCTAAAATGTCTGTGTGTATTTATAAAAATAAAAATCAATATTTCTTTTAAGCTCTGAAATTGCAGAAGCTATATAATAAAGTCAATACCATAAAAAGAGGTATTTTCTACAGGTAGCTAATATTTTACAGGCAGATTTCAAACCATCACAAAACACATATTGACAGAGATTGACTGTGGCTGCTGTAACTTAATCTCAGCATTCTGGTGATCTCAAATCTCTGGAGTCTCACTTCATGGTTTATGATACAGTTACATCACAATCCCTCAATAGAATTACAGCTTTGTCACTAATCTCTCCCTATCAGTTATCCTGTAAGGAAGGAAGCTGGAAGGCACCACTAGAAAGAGGCAATGGCATGAATGATTGCATTCAGTCTCTTTCCACAATAATATCTGTAAGTCTGGGAGTGATAAATGGCACCCAAGTTATAAATGAGCAACAAGGTCAGTAGCACCAAGCAGCCAAGAGTTCAAAGAAAAGTCACAATTCTGATGGGTTCAAGAAAAGGCCACATACTGCTGGCCTGTATCACTAAAGATAAATCCTCAGAGATGCCTTATTGCAATTACAAAACAGAATTAGAAAAGCGTGTTATTGAAGAGCTAAGATTTTTGTCCCGGAATTAAACAAAGAACATCAATTAGCATAAAAGTCATTCTTTTTCCGGAAAACACGTTGATTTAATAGTATCCTCTGAACAGTTACGAATCATAGTGGAAAATATCTTCAAAATGTCAAATAATTCTTTGACAGCAAAGGATGTGTAACAGAATAACACTGTTTTCTTTTTGATCTTTTCTTTTTAATCTCTTAAATGCATCTATAAAGAACCCAGAAGAGAAATGGAGAGAAATAGCCTCCCTAGAACTGTTTTAGGCTATGTCTTCATTCCTTTATAAATTTCCTTAGGGTAAAATAAAATAAAAATGTGATTTTTTTTATAAATTAAAATATACAAATCTTCTAACAATATAGCATATGAAAACCATTCATGGAATGTTATAATGAAATGTCACCTAAAGAAATTTCCACATTTGCCATCTATGTAATGAAGATGCAGATATGTTGAGAGTCTTTCTAAGGTCACGTCACTGGTAATTGGCAGATTAGGATTAATATCACTAAATCCCTGAAGGCTACTCCTATCTTCTTTCCACTAAATAAAAGTTTCCCTCAAATAGATAACTACTGTCAGTCTTGTAGCATCTAGGTGTCTCGTTGGATGGGCTATAGTCTTCAAGTTTGCAAATACTATAGATTTGTCATTGATTTCAACAGTTTTTTTGATTTCTCATTTGTTCATGAGGCTCAAGACTAATTGTACCATATTGACAAATTTGCTACCCAATTGTGATGCAAAACTGTGGAAGAATGCAAGAAGGGACAGCCATTGCAATCTTCACTACTCCTCAGAGAAAAAAGACTTATATCAAAGAACTCTTTAAGATACTGAATGAGTATCTCTCCACTTTCACTGTACTGTCTCACAAGGAGAGTCACCCTCCTCCTGTGAAAATCATGGAGGTTTTCCTCCTTAAGTTTGAGCAGCCATATTGCATGATAAAAAAATATTACACCATGGCTCTATGGGTGATTAACATTAGAGTAATTATTTTCACGATATTTTCCCTTAAACAACATAGAAAATGAAATGTTAAAAAAACTGATCATAGCTCACAGCAATGGAATTTTAAGGTGCATTTTGTACACTTATGCTTTTAAGTGACAAAACTTTAATGATGGACACCAACAATGAAAGCTATATTGAACAATGGCATAAAACTATCAGTGCTAATCAAAGGACACAGGAGTTCTTCTTATCCAAATTGGTGGACAATTCAAGAATTACTTGTCTTTAAAGACTTTTTATATGTAGTTATTTTGAACATGTCTATTATTCGGGAAATAATTCAAACTAAATATTGACATTTTACCATGAAGCTTTGAAGATTGGTTTTCTCCATTGCATCCCATAACGGCCCTTTCACCACTTCCAAGTCACCGTGAGAGCTCCTCTCAGACTGGCATTGTGATCAGGTCCAAAGAATTTCTGAAAACTTGTTGATTCACACCTCCCTGGAATATACATAACAATGATTTTGCTTCAAACTTGTCTCTCTTCTTGCTAGAAAACCATAACCTGACTATTTCAATCTAGCACATAATTAAGAAGTTTAGAATATGACAGTGAGATTTTAAATAGATGATAAATAATGTAAGTGACCAATAGAAAGCCACACACATTCAAATATATGTGAGAATTTTGAAAAGTTGTGCTCTGATGGGAGAGTAGGATCAAGAGAAAACACAATTGCTGAAGTGTTCTGTGTACTCTAGATAATAGAAAAATTATAGCTCAAGGCAAATAATTCTACAACCATTCCAAAGAGTGTCTAAATTTATTCCTTGTGTTGGAATGTTCTAATTATTATGGCTATAAAAGCCAAGTTGCAGTATACTTAATCACATCTTTTGTCAGAACCGGAATAAAATAAAGCAGACCTCAAACCCCCCAGCACTTCTTTCTACATCTTTTTTTCAATTTGGGCAGGTTTCTTCATGAGTATACCCAATGTGGTCTTAATCAGCATTTCTTTATGAAATAAATTGCTCATGCTGATCTCTCTTGTAAGCAATGCTGTGTCTACTGTTTTGTCTCTCTTTCTTTTGCTTTGAGCTCCCAGTTGTTTACCCCTCCCTCCTGACTCAAGTGTCACAGGAAAGTGCTTCCTTTAGTTCTACCTAAGCCAGAAACCCTGAGTTCTATGTCTGTTGTTGGGAGGAGAGGTCACTAATAAAGATCTATTAGAGATCTGGACAAAAGCATTTTAACTTAATCAAGATTAATATTGTAATGAGAACATTAAAGCACAAATATTGCTGGCTATCTGCTGGAGCTGAGAGACTTTTTTAAAACCTGTGGTAGATTTTATTGTAGTTGTAATGGTTTTTACCATAATGAAATTTAATGCATTACCAGGAAAAAGCCATGCCCTGTGGTAGGGCTCTGCTTATATTTCAAAACACGTTAGCATGAAGCTACAGCCAGATCCAATAATAGAAATGAACTTACCTAAAGATGCATTGATTTTTATATTAGGTCATGTTGAGAATTTACAAAGAACATCTAGTCCATGAAACAAAAATTCTCCTGAGAATAGCATTGATTGCAAGAAGGTAATATTAGAAAAATGGAAATCCTTTCCTACCCAAACGGTGTACATTCATATAATGGATTAAGTGCACTACATAGTTTAGAAAAGGTCATCTTTAGGATAAATGATAAATTTGATGAATCTCAATAGATTTAATCATCCCTTGAGATTTGATCAAAACAACAATAAAGAAATGAATAAAAGAAAACATCCATCTTGCCCATATAATTTGCTTATTAAAAACAAGGTTAATTTATTCTTAGTTCTGAAATTACAAATATTATTTCTATTATCATGCACCTGTTCAATAAAAGGCCACACAAAATAAATTTCTATCATTTCAGTACATGCTCCAATCATTGCATGGCTTCAAAGATCAGGAAATTCTCTCAGACAAATTACCTGATAAGAAAAGGGACAGAGAATCTAATTATAATCTCTACAAAACTCAGAGATACGAGAGAATAAAGAGGGAGGGTTATTTTCTCATGCCCAAATTAATGAACCATTGAAATCGGCATTCAACAAACTGTTATTTTATATTCAGCAAACTGTTATTTTATATGTATGTGTATATGCAAAAAAAAACTTAGCGAAATGTTTTCTTCAGAGTAGTGTATTTTAGTGCATTTCTATGTTTTCATCATTCTAGTTTACGTTGTTCACCCATATTTTCTATTATATTCTTAATGTATTTTGTTTTGAAATATTAGGTTATAGTTTTTATTTCTTTGAGAGGGTGTCTCTCTTGAGTATTTTTTCTTATCTATATGAATGTTCTGGTATTCTTTTTTCTATATTAAATTGGTATGAGAGTCAACTCATCTTTTTTTATTGCTCAATTTTAAGTAAAACAAGTTTCATATCCTTTTAGGAAAAAGGGATGAGCCCTGCCATCATTTCCAACTTTGTGGCTCAAAAGCTCCTTCTGTTGTTTTCTCCGCAAAGTTATGAAGAGAATATTAATAATGGAGTCATGTTCTGAGACTGACTTCTACTGCTTTCCTAGCTCAAGGGAGGCAAACTGCAGCCTATGGAGCAAACACGAACCTGGGGTCTGTTTTTGTTCTGCCCTCAAGCTATTAATAAAAATGCTTTTTATATTTATTAAAGGGTTGAGAGGGGGAAAAAAGGAATGAAGGAAGGGAAGAAGGAGATGTTGGAGATCACTGCGGTCCCCAATAAAACTTGAAAATTCACTTCATGTCTCTATAGAGAAAAAGGTTGCCACCCCCAGGTCATGGTCCTGCTCAGTCTGGATTCTACTCCTAGAATTTTCTCCTAGTTCAAGGCTTTGACGTAGAAGAGCACTTCCATTTTGTAGCATGAGAGTTCTTAGGATCCAGACCTTGCCACGGTCTCCATGCACCAACTAGCAAATCAGATCCTTAGAAATCCCTTCCAGTTTTGAGTGCTGTTCTCAGATGGCCACACTTTCCTGCTGGTTTTCCTTCTTTGTATTTGTGGAAACATTCAGGGAGAATCAAAATTTAGGCTACTGTCTTCATCTTCTTAAAATCTTGAGTTAATTTCTTTCTTTTAACCTGAATGATGAGGAGAACCTGGAAAGATGAGGAACATTTCTACATTCTCCTTATAAACTATTAATAGAACATGATGTTTTAAGAAGGAAGCATATGTTCAGTAGATGCTTATTAGCTTAATGCTTATTGCTTTTGTCTTCCTTGTCCCCCATCAAATATTCAATTATTTTTGCATATGTAAATAAAACTGATTAAACAAATTATTAAATTTCAATTTACATAGCAATCTACATAGAAACTAAATTCCCCTCAGAGAAAGTAGAGTAATTCTACATCTCCTTTAATTAATATGCCCACTCCATCCCCTGGGCTTAAACTATTTTAGTCTCTTTGTTTCAGAATTACTTCTGAAGTAGAAAGCATAATATGAATCTTCATAATTAAATTTATTCTGTGAGAATGACTGAGCAGCTTATATTGGATTATTTCATATCCATCCATAGATAACTATTCAAAATTTCAGACCAAATATAAAAAGTAACCCTGAGAAGACCCCAAAGAGAAATCAAGGACAGGAAGAAACTAGAAAGCATTTGATCTTTTCTTGAAAAAAGCTGCATCAGGTAAAAATCTGTGTTTACATCACATTTTTCTGAGGACATCCACCAGGAAATGCCTGCGGGGGTCTGGGGGAGTGAACATTGTTAAAACTCTAGCAAAGGCCCAGGCTTATTCACTTGAAAAGTCAAAGAATGAAGTTTGGGATGCCAGATGGATGAAAATTGAGAGGGGAAATACTGAAGAAAAGAGACTACAGAAGGAGTCCCCAAATCTGCATCTAAACTCCACCAAAATTCTTGGTTGATCCTTGGCAATGTCCAAGGTCGGAATTGCGGGAATTTCAAAGTTTTGTATAAAAGCAACAGCTAGGAAGGCTAAAAGAACTGAGCAATTTCAGTTGCTGCCTATTGCAGAGACAGAGGTTGGAGTTTAAATCCAGTCAAGTTAACTGCCTGCTAAACAAAAATCAACACACTTCAGAAGATTTCAGAAGAGAGGCAGACAATAGACCAATGCCTCACCCCAGTAGCCCAGATGTTAAATTTAGTAGACAAGAATTTTTAAACCTCTATTATAAATATGTGCAAGGATTTAAGGAAAAATCGGAACACAATGAATGAATAGGAAGGGAATCTTGACAGAGAAACAGAAAATCTAAAACAAAATCAAATGAGATATCTAAGAACAAAGAGTATACTATTTTAAATAAGAAAGTTACTGAATAAATTTAGCAGATTGGAAATGGCAGAAAAAATGGTTTAAAATAATAATAATTTAATGTACTCACATGTGCTGGAATATAAACAATGATTAAGATTATCAGCCACTGTAAAGGTCTGTTTCTTTTCAAATACTAAGTCCTGGCATATTACCTAGAGCCCCCTTCTCCACCCAAAAAGAGCAGTGCATCTAGTATAAACTGGTGCAAACAACGGTCATGTGTCTGTAAACCCAGGAGGGAAGAAAGATCTTTCATACATACACAGTTCAGACTAGGAACTTGGGCCTTCAATCTTAAAGCCTGAAAGTATGATAATAAAAATTAGCCTAGATTAGAGGAATGTGATTCTTAAAGCAAAAGCCTGGAAAAAAAATTTAAAACATATTAGCATTTTAAACTACTTATATTAATGTTTATCTAAGGAAATTCCCCAATATCTCACCATTTATTCTTTCTATAACTTTGGTGAAGACCCATAATATAGCAGGAATTGAGACAGTCCCCACTGGAGATACAAAGTGAATGAGACATATTCTTAGCCTTGAAAAGAATCTACAATCTAGGTAAGACACTAAGATGTGCACAGAAATATGAACAATGAAAGGTAGAATACAATTAATACAATGAAAAAAAGAACCAGGGATTTGTGGTAGTTCAGAGAAGAAATGTCACTTCCAGAGTGATTATTTAGAAAATATAGTATTTTAGGCAGGTTTTGAAAATGAAAAGCATAGTGATTGCATTTTGATAGATGGGTGTATTTGTATAGGACATTCTAGTGGATAAGGCCATGTTAAATGTTCACAAGTCAAATAAAGAACAGCTTGCAAGTGTAGACACTCTCCATTGTATACAGTCTTTCTTATGCCAAGGCTTATGCCTTTGATTTTATGTAGGTTTAAAACAAGCTACTTTTATAGTCAATCACAACCAAACCTCAGTACATTATCAATATTATTAAAATCAAAGAATCAAGTCCTTTATTAACAGGAAGAGCTTTATTAATGGCATATCCAAGAAATTCCTTATGATTTACTCATTAGGTATTAAGAAAAAAATTAAATCATATTATACAAAGACATGAAACTTACCCAACCTACAGCTGATACACCACTTCTCAAGTGAGAAGAAACTGGCTGTTATTGAGTATCTTCCATGTATCAGGCTTACTGGGAAAGTAATTTAAGTGTATCATTGTTTCATGTATATGTCTATTCTGTGCAAAGGACTGTACTAGATACTGTGGAAAAATAAGTTTCTATCTTTTAAGGAGTTTGCACATTAATAAGGGAAACATACACATAAGATCAGGGATGCATGAAGGAGACGTATGCATTTTTCAGCTCAATGTCATAAATATCCCTGACTATTCAGAAAGAGGAAACATTTTTCTCTTACCCACGTGGTTTGAATCCCCTTCTTCAGAATCCCCATCCATTGTAGTACTGTTCCTCCAGGATAGCACCCTTTAAATTATATTATAATTGTGTACTTGACCTGCTCTGACAACATAGTAAAATATTAAGGCAAAAACTGAGCCATTGCCACTTTTTGCCTCTCAGTACATGAATTCCACTATTCAATAAATATTTTATTAAAGAAGTATAAAGAAATGAATAGTAACTTTAAAATAAATCACTTTTATTATAAACCCTTATTTAAGAAAGGAGTTTCATAGAAATTACAGACCTATAGATGAGAATAGCACCCAAAAATATCAACTGTGTTGTTTTTCTCAATCTGACCTCAACAGTCCTCTCCTAAAGCATTTCAAACATGTAAATTATTTTTAAATATATATACTACAAAGGGTAGCCTATAATTTATTTTGGTATCACATGTCAAAGTTCAATTAAATATTTAGATTTTTTTCTTATGTAATCTAAATTCTAGTCACAGAAAAATTCTTACCCTCTCCCCCTAATAGAAATAGAAAACTTTCATGCGATAAAAACCTTTTTTATAAAGGTCCCATGCCCTCCTTAAAATTTTAAATAGTAATAACAAAGCTTATCAGTTTTTCCCACTTTTTAAATCATTTCTATTATACAAAGATAGGTGGTTGCAGAAGTCAATATCCTAATTCTAAATCCTGTGTTCTGGCTTCCACTTTATAGTAAATTCACTTTTCTAAACCCAGCCCCAACTATATGGGCCTGTACAAAATTCACTCGAGAGTGATTAAGGCCTTAATTATGTTATTAAAAATTTTCTTGAGAGAATCATATACCCTCTCAATCCTGGCCAAATTTTACTGAATAAAAGTAATTGGCAGAAGAGCAAATCAGGATCCCTACCTCTCACCTCTCACAAAAATTCACTCAAGATGGATAACAGACTTAAACTTAAGACATGAAACCTTAAGAATCCTAGAAGAAGATGTTGGGAAAACCCTATCAGACATTGGCCTAGGCAAAAAATTTTGGGGGAAGACCCCCAAGGCAATCACTGCAGCATCAAAAATAAACAAATGGGATCTGATCAAATTCTGCACAACCAAGGAAACCATCAGTAGAGCAAATAGACAACCCACAGAGTGGGAGAAAATATTTGCTCTCTACACCTCTAATAAAGGTCTAATAACAAGAATCTATGTAGAATTTAAAAGAATTAACAAGAAAAATCAAACAATCCCATCAAGAAATGGGCGATAGAAATGAAAAGAAACTTCTCCAAAGAAGACAGAATAATGGCCTGCAAACATATAAAAAAAATGCTCAACATCTCTAATTATTAGAGAAATGCAAATCAAAATTACAATGAGATACCACCTAACCCCAGTAAGAATGGCCTATATCAAGAAATCCCAAAACAACAAATGCTGGCAAGGATGAGGAGAGACAGGAACACTCTTACACTGCTGTTGGGACTGCAAATGAGAGCAACCTTTGTGGAAAAGAATCTGCAGATACCTCAGACAGCTAGAAATAGAAATACCATTCGACTCTGCAATAGCATTGTTGGGCATCTACCCAAAAGAGCATAAGACATTCTATTATAAAGACATCTGCACCTGAATGTTTATGGCAGCACAATTCACTATTGCACAGTCATGGAAACAACCCAAGTGCCTGTCAATTCATGAGTGGATAATTAAAATGTGGTATATGCTCATAATGGAATATTACTCAATCCTAAGAAATGACTGTGAGCTTTCACCGTTTATGCTATCCTGGATTAAGCTTAAGCTCGTTATCAAAAGTGAGGCAACACAAGACATGGAAAATGGGCCCTCTATCTACTCACCATCAAATTGGTACTGACTGATTAAAACTATGGTTTTCAAATGGTGGCAATGCTCACCAGGGATTGGGGGAGGGACCCAATCTTAGGGATGTAGCGAGCATTTTGGAGGGGAAGGGCATAACTCTAACCCTTCTTAGGGAGAGGCAAAGATATACAATGTAACCAAAATGTAAAAAAAAAAAGAAAGAAAGAAAAAATAACTTTTTATCGGGTGGTGTGCAGGCGGGAGGGGGGAGGAGGAAAGAGGTGTATGCTTATATAACGTGTGTGGTGCACACCACCAGGGGATTGGACACATTGGGGGAGGGGGCAGGGCAATATTTGTAACCCTAACAATATTTGTACCTCCAAAATATGATGAAATAAAAGGAAAAAAATATATAAAAAAATTAAAAATTAATAAAAAAGTAATTGGCATTAAATGATTTATAAAGGCTCATCTCTTGGAAACAGTTTTGTTGGAAACAGTTTTGTGTATTCAACCTGTGTTTTCCTTCCACCTTGCATTACTTGTTAATAGTTTCATTAATAAATGAGGACTCAGTCATCTAAGTTTCTTTGTTTGTAAGAGGCGCCTTTGGACTGAATGATTTGGTAGTTTAGTTCCAACAATAGAATTGGTTGATCACATTATGTTTTTCTCCATAAAATCAGAATCACTTAGAAAAGTTTATTAGTTAAAAAACTTAAGTACATTGTAAAATATTGTTCTATTCTAGAAGCAACATCTTGTAAGACTTAGCATTTGGGATAAAAGTACATGGAAACATGTCATCAATGTATTAAATAACATTGAATTATTAATAATCAAACTTATTGTTTAGATAATTATAGTTATATAAGTGATATAATAAGTGTCATGATAGTTTTTATAGTGTTGATTATTAGTGGTTATATTATTGTTCTTGCTGCTGAAAAGAATTGATGCCAATACATTAATCAGGAAATAACTAGGAATATTATATATTATATCAAAGAATGGCATATATATGCTTGTAAAAAAGATTATAGTTGGAATCTGCTAAAAGATGGGATGTCTGAGGAAGATGGTTATCAGTATTTTTCAGCAAATAACAGTCCTCCAGCAATAGAGTGAGCTGCTCAGAGCCCAGCCCCTAGAGAATCATAAATCAAGGAAGGAACCTTGAACATATTGGAGAGTAACTTTTCCTCTAGGCTGTTATAAGACACCTAAATGGACAATGTGTCTTCCAAAACAGTACATAAAATGTATGACATAAGCACAGCATCTCCACATACAAGGGAGACTTGCCAATGCCCCCTGAACTGTAAAGACATGGTGCTTAAAGGCTACAATGTCTCGAGAGCATCTATCGGCACCATACCTGAGGCTGGCATCCTCTTTTATCCAGAATAAAGACTTGTAGAGTCTGTGTTGTTGAACAAACTAAAAAATAAATGAGAAACCATGTGAATAGTGCTGCTGGGATGTGGTGATCTGGAATTGGGGGACAAATAATTTTCTGTAAATTATAATTTTATGTCCTGTGGTGATTTTCTTAAACTTATCCCTCTGAGATTGCACACTACAAAAAAGCAAAACAATAATATGGGGCTTTACATTTTTTAATTAAGCATACTCCCTCATGTACCATTGAAGATGCTGGCTTTTCAAGATGCTTATATTTAGTAAAGTTGGGTACTATCTGTAGTTTGACTCTGTTTCCATTTGAGTAAAGACTAACAACCATAAGGACCTTTACAGGTTAAAATATGTAATGAAAAATTACACTCATTTACCATTTCAAATGTGTAAATGAGATGTAAGCCCCTAAACATCTTTATTTTCAATATGTTAATCTAACAAGCCAATGTAAATTATTCATTTTTTATTGAAACTATCAGTTGAGTAAATTGGTCTCATAGAAACTAATTTTTGGCTTATTAAGAAGATGATCCAGTAGTTACAATTTTCTAGACAGAGTTAAGACTTCACATACCCATGCAGAACTCAGAAATCTGCTACTATAAAGTACCAGAATTGCAGTAATCCCAGCAGAAAAGAGAGAGAGAAATGCAGGCATTGCATACACTTTTATAAAAGAAACCTGACTTCTCACATTCTTTACAGAGAAGATCCTAAAACTTTGTAGGATCTTAATTTGAAGCTATTGAGGTTGATTAGCTGATTAAAGCAATGACTCCTGCTAAAATAATAATATGCTTGGATGCTGATAAATGTCAAAGGACACTGACTAAAACAAGGAAAATCATAATTTTATGATTCTAAAAAAGTAGGCTAAGTAAAGGTTGTTTCAGCCTTTGCTTCAGTTAACTATCTATATTGCTCACAGATCGCAAAGTCAAATGTTCTGTCCTTTATTAATGAAAAAGAGGACGTTCACCTAAGTTCAAATGAGGAATTTATTGAAGAAGGAAGTTCAGGGTATACTATATGATGGAGTAGATTCAGCTACATGATACGTATTTCTGTATCTAAAACAAAGTACAATAATTTATTATAAATATTAGCATGAAAAATAAAAGTTTCATTGTTTTCATGAACATATATATATAGAGAGAGAAACTTAAAACACGTGGGAAAAAAGGTCCTTCACTAAATCAAGATGATGCTAATATTTACAGGATCAGCTGGGGAATAATAGAATATTTTAGAGCTGCAATGTGGCCTTATTTTTCAAATCATCTCTTGAAATTTTTTTTTATTTCAAAGAATTTAGGGGCACAAATGTTTTTTGTTATGTGGATAAATTGTATCAGGCTGAATGAAGTCAGGGCTTTCAATGTACCCACCAGCAGAATAGTGGACATTGTACTTGATAGCTAGACTTTTATTCCTTACCACCCTTCCCTTCTCCTCTTCTTAGTTTCCACTGTAATTATTCATTATGCTTTATGTGTCCAATAAGCACCAAGAAGTCATTTTGAATAAATAAAAATCTCAAAGTGAAAAAAAATATAAATTCCAAAGTGAATAAAGACAAACCCCTATATCATAGTAACCTAAGTTTTTAAAAAATTAAGGACTCTCCAATGCAGCATTTTAAATCATTTGCCCCAAACTTCCAACCTGTAAAAATGCTATACTTAACCCCCCCTTTCCTGCTATTTTCTGTCACGTTATTGTACATGTTATCACTTACTTGACAAGTGTTGAGTGAAAGGTATTGGGCAAAATATTTAACACTGAATTTGTTTTGTAGCATGCCTGGGCCATCCCAAGTATATTCCTGTCCCTGAGGCCTGCATCATATAATAGAGGACAACCTTCTTCAGCTTCATCTGCTTTATATCCTAACCCACTGCCCTACGCCCATCCTGTCCTAGTTCTGCCTTACCTATCATTAGAGATGATTTAATGGATTCTATTTCTTCAGAAGCTATTTCATCTAATGAAAAAATAATTTTCTAGGTAGCTATATAAAAATACAGATGGTTATGTAACTTGAAGATACTCCATCAGTGAATAGATAAAGGGAAGAATTTCTGATATTTCTGAAACTTAACTCACATTATAGTCTGTGCATATCACAATTAAAGCAATCTTTGGGCTAGTAAACCAGCTGGAGAAGAACCAGACTTGAAATATAATAAGCCCAGGACAGGAAACTGGAGGCAGTATGACGTTGTCTAATGCCACGTGCAATCATTTGCTAGACTGAGTTTTGGCTAGGTCAGCTAGCTGCAGGAAAAATGTGAAGCAGATACTCGCTCATTACAGAGGTGCGAGTTGACTAAAAACAGACTAATACTACTCAATAATCATCACGTCTTCCCCGTCTTCTCCCCCACCACACATGCACACACATATGCACTCACATCTAATAGCAAATGGATATCTGGCATGAAAGTCTTTGGCCATAAGACAAACAAGTGGAATCCAGGAAACACAGCCCAGGAAAGTGTTCTAAAAACAGACACTTTGAAAATCTTCCCTTTTCCTCCCTAGGTTTATAGATGATGGCTTCCCCAAAGGACCAATTAGTATTCTCCTCTAAGATCCAAGAATTCTTCCAGGTTACCAAGAAATATTCTCTTTAGTCAAACCAAATCAAAATGTTTTAAAGTACTTACGACTAAGAAGGGGGAGGAAGTTCTTTTCATTCTATCTTTGTAGATGTTTGTTTGCATCTGTATTATGTCTCCCTTCTCTAAAATTCATTGTAGCACATGCTGAAAGCAAATCAACAGGCATAAAATAATCTTTTAAAGTCAATGCAACAAAACCTAGTCAAGGGATGTTGCCCTCTTCCACCTTTGAAACACAGCAAGTTACCAATGCTTGCTATAAATTAAGTCGGCTATGTCACTGCATTTACAAGAGGAGAAATAGGACAGTTCTTAAAGGCAGAAGGATTTAAACTAGACATCTGTATTCATACAGCATCACTGAAGAACTGTTAGGCTTATTCTGTAAAAATGACTTACTCTAAGTAAGAGCCAGAAATTGGTGTCGCCAAGAGTTACACACAATGGGCTCCCTGTCCCTAAATTGCCCTTGTTATGCCCCTATTTCTTTGTCTTTTCATTCTGTAATTAGCCCTATAATTTAGTTTTGACTTGTCCTCTGCCTAGCACCCCATGCTTACCCCTGTGACTTTCCATTCCCTAGAGACCAAAGCTCTGTCCTGAAGCCTACTCAGCAACGGAGACCTACACCTAATGTTCACTCAGCTCTCGGCATTCCCAGCTTTCTGGTTTACTCACTACTGACCCGAACAGATTACTTTTTTTCTCATTGCAAATTAGACTGTAACACTCCTCAAAAAACAAACCCTCCAATATTCACTACCCCTTTACCATCAGTAACTGTAACTGAGTGGCTTCTCCTATGTCAGTTCTTCCCCAGAAACAGGTGCGAGGCTACCATCTACCTCCCCTCTGCTCTATCCTGCTCTAGAAAGACCATCAGTATCTGAGCATGAGTCATCCCAAGGCATGACACTGTGGTAGATAAAATCATCCTCTGGTTATTCAAACACCAATATAGATACTGTTTGCAGATATAGTTAAGGTTACTGAAAAGATATAGGAAAAACTGAAGTGCTTTTCCTATTCTTAGTCAACACTTCTGGCACCAGTATGGGGGGGCTACATAAGAAGCAATTATGCATGGGAATCTCCAAGCAGACACCAGCTGGGCATCCTCTAATTCATTTCTGACACTATCCACCTAGAGATAGCATCAGATCCCACAGGTTGAGGGCTCAGTTCCACAAGATTTCCCCTCTTTCCATGTCTATTGCAAACCCATTTGTTTTGCCTGTGCTTTAAATGGACCAGCTATAAATTAGAGTTCCCATAACCCCTTTCTTGGGTTCCATTAATTTGCTACCCAACTCAAAGAACTCTGGAAAACATGTTTATTGGTTTATTATAAAAAATATTATAAAGGATACAGATGAACAGCCAATGGAAAAGATGCACAGAGCAGGGCATTTAGGAAGAGGCACTGAGCTTCCAAGTCCTCTCCAGGTATGCCTCTCTTCAAGAACCTCTCCACATGTTCAACTATTCAGAAGCTGGCAGAACTCAGTCCTTCAGGTTTTTATGGAAGCTTTATTATGTAAACGTGATTGGTTAAATCATTGACCATTAGTGAGCACCTCGTCCTTTTACCCAACACTCCTCCCTAGAGGATGCAGGGTTGGGTGAAAGTTCCAACCCAAGAATCATGGCTCGGTCTTTCTAGTGACCAGTCCCCATCCTGAGGCCATCTAAAAACTCTCAGCTACCAGTTATCTGGTTAATATAAACAAACAAACAAAAACACCACCACTCTTACCACTCTGAAGATTCCAAAGATTTTAGGAGCTGTGTGCCAGGAAAAAGGGATGAAGACCAAATATATATTTTCTAATATCACAGTTACTAATCAGTTCACCTTCAATAGGTAGTTTATCCTGGATTATCTGGGTAGGCACCATGCAATCCCATCATCCTTTAAAAGGTAGAAGAGGAAGAAAAGAGTAAAACAGAAGGATTCTAATTGGAAGAAGGATTTGACTTCTGGTTTTTGTTGCTGGCTCTAAGCTATAGGGGCCCACGTGCAAGTGAGATAGGAGTCAGATATCCTGCAGGAAGTTAGGGCAAGGGTTGGAAGAAGAAAGGCAACAGAATAAGAAAGCCACAGGATGTGAATATGCTTAGGAAAGATAAATATAGCCAACAGGACCCTTTAGTTATTCTATTTTGACTATAACATCCTTATCTGAAGCAGAAGGGGAAACCTTTAATTGGAGCATGGGCACAGTTAAGGTGAAAATGTCCCTAAATGAACTAGCCTCATTAACATGATAAAAACACACCCACCAGCAACACCACAGTTTACAAATACCTTGATAACAGCCCTCCCTCCAAAAAGGGGGAAGGTTCCTGGTTCTGGCAACTCTCCCCCCCTTTCCCAGAAAAGTCATGAATATTCCACCCCCAGTTTAGCATATTATTAGGGATTAGTATGAAAGAATAGACCCTAACTGTGGGGAGGCACGGTTCCTCCTTGGAACAGTTGGCTCTTTTGCTTTTTTTTTTTAGAGTGCACTTTGCTTTCAATAAATCTTTCTACTTCTGCCTATACTTCATGTCTGTTCTTTCTCTCCCTTGCGACCCTGTGCTTGAATTCTTTCCTGAGCAGGGGTCAAAACCCCTCTCCGATACTGGGGGTGGTGGTCCACACTGGCATGGCAAGGGACTGAGAAGGACCTCCAGGAGCTAAGAGTAAACCCTATCTGACAGCCAGCAAGGCCATGGGGACCTTGGTCTTATAGCAACCATAAGGAGCTGGATTCTGTTGACAACCTGAAAAGATCCTAGAAGCTGATTTTTATCCAGAAGTTCCAGAGAAGAACCCAGGCTGCTGATACCTTGGCTTCAGCCTTGTGAGACCTGAAACAAAGAAGAAACCAATTAAGCAATCCTGAATGCATGGCCTATAACTGTGAGATCATAAATTTGTGCTGTTTTGAGTCACTAACTGTGGTAATTTGTTATGGCAACAATAGCAAACTGCTACAGACATAATTCACTCACACA
This sequence comes from Mirza zaza, assembly GCA_008750895.1. Taxonomy (NCBI): domain Eukaryota; kingdom Metazoa; phylum Chordata; class Mammalia; order Primates; family Cheirogaleidae; genus Mirza; species Mirza zaza. The sequence continues at coordinate 73,297 of VSMD01131055.1, read as the reverse complement.
ATTTTTGTGCAAAAGAAAAAGAATTCTTAGGAAAAAGACACCTCTGCTTAAGAGTAACATTAATGTTCCTTTTTATCTGCACTTTTTATACACACACAGGAGCTTATAATTCTTACAATTCTTGCCACCACTTTACTATTAGAAGCTTTTGTAATCAACCATGTCTTCATTCATTAGACATTTTTGAAGTGTCTCCTATATCCAGAGGTCTGGCAGACACAGTGAGTACCTGCCTATGGATCCATCCTTGTATGGAAGACAAACTGGCCTCTACAGGATAAAGTGTAAACAATTTAACATGGCATACACATTGTTCAGTTGCCTAACATCTGCCCATATTTCTCCCCTTCCCCCCAAAGATCCAGCCAGACCTGAAACCAGCTGCTTTTTAAATCCTTGACTTTCTTTCATACTGTTGAAATTTGGAATTTACAGTCTCATACCACAAGCATGTCTTTTCCCTCAGCCTGGGATACACCTCCCCAAGATATGAAGATGACTCTCTCACTCATCTTCTTCAAGTCTTTGCCACATTTTGCTTTTTAAAAGACTTCCTGCCCTGACCACTCCACTGAACATCACAAATTACCACCGTCTTCACATTCCTAATCATTCTAATTCCTGTATAATTTCTGTTCTGTCACATTTAACAACTTCTAATGTACTATCCATTAATTTATTATATTTTATCGATGTATTATATTTGTTGGGTGTTATTTTTCTATTCCCCTAGTAAAATGTAATTTTCACAAGAAAGTGAGGTTTTTGTTTTTTGTTTTTTGTTTTTCAGTTTTCTTCCCTGAGTAATGCCAAAAGCCCAGACGAATGCCTAGTTTGGAGTAAATAAACCCTTTATAAACATTGGTAAAGCATTAAATGAGTCTTATTAAGACTTTATATTTTCAAGAGTTATTTACAGGGTGGAGTCCAGCAGAACCTAGTAGGTGTGCATGAAAAGTAGAGGACTCCAATTTCAGTAAATCAGCACCCACTTTTTATGCTAAATGTCATCAATGCATTTTCCCAGACTTCACGTCAGTGGTATAATATTAAATGACATGGGCAGGTCAGTAGTTTGCATTTAATACACGAGGCAGATTAACATTGTTGATAGAGAAACACTATCTTCTATCATTCTGACAAAAGAGAAATGACAGAAGCTTGTTTTGGGAAGAATATATCCCTCTATCATTGTCACAGAGGCAGTATTTCTTAAACAATGACATCAGCCCGCCCAAGGTGCGACAAAAATTACTGGTTTCTATGTATCCTGAACCATCAGAGCAAACTACTACTGTTCTTGCTTTCAGCCTGAGCATGAGGACAGTGCTGAGAGAAATTTTGATCAGTGATGCTTTTGATATGTCCATTATCCCTAATAAAGAAATAATCTTTGAGTTTAATGAATGTCCACTCTGATGGAGACTATTTTGAGAAATATATGGTCAGCGATTTTGTTGATTTTATTGAATAAATAATAAGTACAGCAATGAAAAAAAAAGTAGAGGACTAACGACAAGTCCACAGGTCACCTTGCTAAGCTCGGAGAGTGGGCTGGGGACTTTCAAACTGTCGAGTGTCCAGTATATCCCAGCTTCCTCTGGGACTTGTCTGGAAATATGGGAAGCACTGCTAGATAGGTGTTGGTGAAATGAGTGCCAACCTTACATATATAAAATGCTATCAAAAAATGAACTTCTTTCAAATTCCCTAAAAGAGAATAGGACAATTTATGAGTCTTGCCCATGAATTCTTTTTTCTCAACACTCCCTTTATGTTTTGAAAAAAGTCTTATAAAATAATGACTAATTGAATGCAATATTTATTACTCTTCTAGTGCTGTTCTGGTTGCCAGTCTCCTTTGTGATAAAACTTGCAATTTCACCACTGACATTTTTTCTCTTGCCTTTTTTTTTTTTCCAAACCATTTTGACTTTGGTATTCATATACAAGAAATACAGGGACGAACACTTAAAATCAGAGAAACTGTCTTATTTCTCATTGTTACAAATACAAGTTGCTCACTTTGAGGTTATTCTCTAACATTTTCTACTTACTATGTAAGTATTCTAAGTTGCACCTAGAAGAAAAAAGTTTGCAAATAGCTATCAAGCACCTACGAAGCCACACATGGCTCCTCACACATACACCAAGACCACAAATTGATATTTATAAAATTTCATAAGTTTAAGGAGGTTTTTCTGGGATATGTGGCTAAAGAGTACTAAATGCTGTCTGTGACAAGGAGCTAGTGTGCTTACCGGTAAAGAAATTCTAGGTCATGCTGGCATGGGACAACATGCTTGAACCCGCCCGCCATTTAGTAGGTTACGGTTTGCCAACTTTACAAAGGAAAGGTTTATTAAGGAAAAAATTCAGCCTTTCCTTCTTTAGCCTTCTGTATCTTGTCCAAAGCAGTTTTGCCAAAACCAAAGGTTTTTAAAGGCTGGGCTCAATTTCTCCATTTTAAATAGGGGTCACAAATAAAACTGTCAACCAGGAAGAATAAATGTAGTGCGTTTTTTGCCCAAAGTGGTAGACTTCGTTTGGCTAGCAATGCCAGAGCAAACACATCCATAGGGCTCATTTAATGACCGACAAATCTTGACTTGATCCCAACAACAGCAAGTGGAAAAAATCAGTCCTCAAATCACCTTATTGTGGCTTTGCATGTTTTAAGTTATGCCTGCTGCTGCAACCTAAATAACAAGTATTTTAGACACGTTTTTATCCCCCCTGAAAATCCTAAAATGGACCTAAGCACATAGTTTCACATTTAAAAACACAATAAGCAAACATGACCAATTTTCCTTTAAAGTTGGAAGCATAACAGAGAAACAAAGATAGTTTGAAATCCAACATGTTTAAGCACGAGGAATGAGGAAAATAGCAATTTAAGAAAAATGAACTAGGAAAAAAATTACTTTTTAAAAAGAACTTCAAATTCATGCAGCCAATTCCAATTCCAAAGATAATCTTGACAGTGTGAAAAAATCTATATTAGATGTTCCAAAGGATTCTTATAGTAGAAAATTGCTATGATTATGAATGTATCAGATTTTGCATCTCCTAAAGTAGTAGTTATTAAAACTGACTGAGCATTAAAATTACCTCTGATACTCAGGCCTTACTACAGATCCATTAAACCAGAATTTCTAGGAGTAGAGTCCAGGTGATTCTAAAGTCCATCCAGGGCCATAAATTGAGATCTACAATCAAAGGGAAGGTAACAAGAATTGTGAAAAATGTTTTCCAAACTTGCCTGTTAATCAGTGTCTCCTAGAAAGCTTCTTAACACACATCTAACCTACAGTGGAGAAAAGTCTTGGGAGGATGTATCATTAAAGAGCAACTCAACAATACTTATCATCAGGAACCTTGTCTGGAAGGAGAATGCAGCTATGTAAAGGATCTAGCATTGACCTGTGGAAAGCACTTGACAAAATATTATTTAACCTGAACTTCAAGGTTAAGGTCTATATTAACCCAGGCACAGTGTCAGAGAAGCTCAAGTTTCTCCTAAAATTCTCATTGCACCACCAAGAAAATGAAGTACTGAAATAGGTCAAGATGACAGGGGAGTAGTCAGAGACACCTAGGCCTTAGTGTTGGAGAATGGGGTGAAGATTTTAGTGGAAAGAATTAGATTGGGGGAAATCATCTTATGTCATCTTCTTGTCTTCACTTAAAGTCACTCTCTTCATACCAGTGATTTCTGCTCTTTTTCATTGTGTTGAGCTGGTGCGAGGTGAATCTCTTGAGTTTCAGATACCTCCAACTTCACAAGGCCTGTGATACACATGATTCGACCAATTAATATTATATGAAAACATAGTCCTTGTAAGTATCGATTTAAGTAGCAGCATCTTATCCAATGTGTTTCCTCTGGACTGTTTTACTTCTTCCTTCTTGTAACACTGAGTGCAGCAGTATTCTTTTGGTATTCCTCTAACAGACCATAACACAAAGAGGGCAAAGGTAGACTTTTCCACTGTGCCATTAAATTTCCTGCCTAATTTGTTCTGCAAGGACCGGTGATATCAGTGGTCATTCCCAGTGGAGCAATGGAAAGGCCTGGTGGGCACGGTAATGTTCCACAACAATCTGCTGGGATATGGTGGCACCAGTAAGCCATGGTGACACCATGAACTGTGTGGCAGAGAACATGATAGAGCACATTGGGAACAAATGGAGTAAACACTACAGTATCCTCAGACTTAACTTTGCTGCAATTAGAACAAAACTTGAGATTCTACAAAGAAGACGAAGGCAAAAATCAGAAAAATTGGAGAAGTTACTTCACCCACATCTGTATCCATATGCAAATAAGATCCGGAGATACTTGAACTTAATGAAAGTTTATTTTTTATGTTTTAAGCAGGATATAATCACATACACTAAAATTCTATTTTTGTTACAGGTGTTCAGGTGCCTATTTTTCAACTTTAATGATACAGAAGACATGATTAATAGTGGTTATCTTTGGGTGGTGGGATTATGAGTTATTTTAGGGATTTTATTTTGCCTAATCTTATATTCTACAATGAATATTTATTTTTGCAATAAGACAGTATTAAAGTTATAAAAATATTATGATTGTTAAACTTTGATTTATATACTAGATATCTGTAGTTTACATAGTTTTCAAGCCTAATCCTCTAAGGTAATTTGTTGGGTTAAGCCTTTCTGATAGCAATAGCTTGTTAAAGACTCAAATTCATAACTTGAGTTATAAGACTCAAGTTATAACTTCATTTTATGAGACTCAAGTTATAACTTCAATGTGATAGAGGAATAATTAAATACTCATGAACAAAATACAAGAAAAAATGTAGTGTTGTTGTTGAATATGAAGTCTTTCCTATAATAATTATCCACTATACCGGTTAATATTTTTCATTCTAATGTTATTTTGTTAATCTAGTCTGTCTCACGAGGCACCACTATTGTCAACATCATTGACTGTGAATAAACACAAGACTCAGGCTCACTAGTTCTGGGAACCAAATTCTAGCCCTACCTCAAGTGGTCAGCACACTTACCATCATAGGACAAGGATTAGGGTGGGTTGAGAACAATTGTTTCAACTAAAAGCCATACATTCTAAAGGCAGAGTAGAAAATCCATGGTTCTATTTAGTTATTCTTTTTTTTAAAAAAATAATTTTCTAATGTATTCTACTATAACCCATCTCCACATATTAAATTTAATTACCCTTTTGATCTTAGTTAAAAACAACTAATGTATTTTAATGAGCAATTATTTAAAAGGGTTCAAAATATGCCACAACTTCTTACATGGAAGAAATATCGTATTTTCAGCATTTTCATTGTCATTCACATTTTCTCTTCATGAACAAACATTGAAGTTTTTGCAGTATTTACAACTCAATGCATAGTTTAAGGAAGAAAGTAACAATAAGGTAGTTGGATGACAATACTACCAACAGAAATCTTTTATTATCCTCATACCCCAGGTGGGGTATTAGGGAGCAGAATGTTGAGGAAGTGTTATCATTTACCTTCATAGCATCATAAAGTAATAACTACTAAACTTGTTCCTCTCCTCTTTTTCTGATGGAGTACATTCTGAAATCGAGTATCCTCATATCAGACCCAATAGGGGTTTGAAATTGTCCACCAATTTAAGAAAAGTACCTGGTGAAAATTTAATTTAGCTAATTTTATTACATAGAGAAATATATAAAGGCATACCTTAAATGTTGCCATTTGAAGCAACAAATTTATAATATATTAGCATATATTTCATTATTCTGATAATTAATGGCTACTTTATAAGTTTCCAGACTATTATTCTGACCTCTTTAATTCTGAAAAGGAGTTTTCAAGATGGCATTCAAGAACTACATTGCCGCACTACTCAGCAAAAACCATTATCTCCATCATTGCCAACCTCCTTCTCCTCATCATAATATTCATATCATGATCTCCTTAGTTATAGTAAATAAACTATAACCAGGAGGCACCATTTGGAATCTTGCCTTTGGCTTAAACCATGGCCATGACACCCTCTTGTCATGTAAAGGTAGCATTTTAAGAAGTACCCTTCAAAAGTAAAGATATGAAATGACAGTGAAAAATAAGCTATTTTTATTATTTCATGTATTTATCTTAAATGATAAGAATATAAAAATATAACAAAAGCACACGTATTTCATATATATTTTACTTTTCATTGTTTGAGAAGAAAAGGTCATATTTCAGCCCCTTCCTCTGTGACCCGCTTTAGTATCCTTGAACATTTCCACTATCAGTCTACTATTAATGAATAGCTGCTCATCTGAAAACAACTTAAAACTATAGAGGTGGACCTATAAAAATGTTGGCAGTAGGATAAACATCACATCTAGTACTGAGAAGAAGGATGGTTAAGTGTAACTAGAGAGGGAAAAAAACACTTGTAGAGATTTTCTGAAACTCAGTCATAAGCAATACATAATAGGTGGAAAATAACTGTTGCCAACAGAACTGAATGTTCTCTAGCCATAAGAAATTTTATTGAGCTGTAATTTTAAGCAAAGCCTGCAGCAAAATCTGTGCCCAGGAGGCATGTTCTATAGTGATGGGCACTTGGGTAGTGACTATAATGACAGATATTTGGAGAAGAGATATAGCTACAATCTAAAACATAACACTCACCTATGAAAATTTCCCTTTTAACCTGACATTAACATACACATTATACTTCCCTCTCAAACAATGTTCATCATTTCAAAAATGGACTATATATAAAAACAGATATTAGCAAATCTTATAAGAGAATTGAATCTAACATATGTAAAGAGATATTACAACTCAGTAATAAAAAGACAAATAACAGAAGCAAAAAATGGGCAAAGTATCTAAATAGACATTTCTCCAAAGAAGACATACTAATGACCAATAAGCACATAAAAAGATGCTAAAAATAATAGGCCATTAAGAATATGCAAGTCAGAAGCATAATGATATACATTTCACACCCACTAGAATAACTATAATAAAAAAGTCAGGTAAAAAATATTGATGAATATGTAGAGAATTTGGAAAGCTGTTTTTAAAAAAATACAGGAAAAAAGCAATGGGCCCAAATTTATTCATAGGTTAATGTCATTCCTATCAAAATCTCAGAAATGTCTTTTGTAAACATACACAAGCCTAATCTAAAATTTACATGGAAAGGCACACACAGCCTAGAAGAAATAAAACAATATTATAAGAAAAGAATAAAATGGGATGAATACATCTTCCTGATATTAAGGCCTACTGTATAGCTACAATAATCAAGATAGTGTGGTATTGGTAGAAAGACAAAGAGGAACACAACAGAGAAACCAGAAATAGACTCACACATATATACTCAATTGATTTTTTGCAAAGGTGCAAAGACAATTAAATGGAGGAAGCCTTTTCAACAATAGTGCTAGAGCATTGGACATCCATCAGAAAAAATTAAATATCTACCTGAACCTCACACCTTATACAAAAATTAAGACAAAATGGATCATAAATTTAAATGTAAACCTATAAAACTTATAAAAAATATAGGACAAAATCTTTAGGATCTACAACTAGACCAACAGTTCTTACATTTGATCCCGAAAGCATGGTCCATAAATAGAAAAAATAATAAATTGAATCACGTTGACATTAAAAACATTTTCTGTATTAAGAAACTATTTTAGAATGAAAAGACAAGCTAAAGACTAGGTGAAATATTTGCAAGACACATATCCAACAAAGGATTAGTATCTAGAATATATAAATAACTCTCAAACTCAACAGTAATGAAACAAAACACCCAATTAGAAAATGGATAAAAGACATGAACAGACATTTCACTAAACAGTAAAAACAGACAACAAATAAGCACACGAAAAGGTGTTCAACATCGGTAGCTTTTAGGGAAATGCAAATTAAAACCAAAATGAAATATAACTACATACCTTTCAGAATGGCTAATATAAGAAAACAGTAACGGCATCAAATGCTGACAAGAATTTGGAGAAATAGTATGACTCATACATTGCTGGTGGGAATATAAAAATGGTACAGGCACTCTTTAAAACAGTTTGGAAGTTTCTTATGGAACTAAACATGTAACTACCATAGGACCCAGCAATTGCACTTGGGGCCATTTATCTGAACAAGTGTGGTATAAGAAACTGAGTTAGAGGAATAATGATAATGGAACAGAGGCTGCTCTTGTCAGCCACACCCATTCTTCCTTTACATTTTAACTTCAATTCAGCCTGAACAGTTTTTATTTGAATGATTTGAACAAAAATATATGGATAGGAGAGTGAGAAAGAAGGAAAGTGAGCTTTATCTTAGATTGTGAAGGGAAATTCAGAAAATTCCTGTTTTCTATAGCCTTTAAATTCTGATAGTTCAGCAAATAAAATATTATATATGGAATAAACCAAATCACATATTACTATGCATGTATATAAATATGCTATTTTTTTGTAAAAGCAATGCTTTGTGTTAGAATTTTCTTAAACAACATGCATAAGTTTAAAGCTACAAGACTTTAACTGCATAGAATACTGCACGTCTTTAGTTATTGAAATTGCTAGTATGTATATAAAACATAATTTTGTTAATTACTACAATTATCTAGCATATTTTAATCTTATTGGCAGGAATTGTTGAGAAAACATATTTTAATGGTATTTTTCTGGAAAGAAAGCCTCTCAGGACATAAGTGCTGATTTCGAAATTGGTACTCAAACATGAGAGACCCCCAGTTCTAAAATCTAATAGGCAAGTTATGGGAAGTGACTCATATTTGGTTAAGAAAATACAATATTTATTACCTTGATGATTCTTCATTTATATTTTGCCTGAGCTTCAGTTTTAGAACAAAAAACATATCTTGTGCATGTTTTTGTAGTATTTGTTCTAAATAGGTCAGCTCTGTTAACAAGCTCTAGTGCCTTTATTAGTCTTATAAAAATACTTTTTTAACAATACAGTTTGGGGGTTGAAAATGTGGAGGAATTTTAGTACATATACCTTATTTTTATAAAGAAACTATTCTTCTCAATAATTCAGACAACAGAAAATGGGTAACAACTAATCACCCACTTATCCATTCATTATTTTCCTCATCTATATAGATATTTATTATTACTTGTGATCACGTATTTTCTTTGTCACCACATCCTGAATGCCAGAAGAGACCATTAACACACATTCTTTTCTCTTTGCAAACTGCTCATGTGAAGCGGATGATCCTTTATGTTTATTAAACTCCACAAGATTTGCCCACCTCTGAACACTTGGAATGGAAGGAGTTACTTTCAAGTGTGTTTTCAAAGGCAGCAGGGCTGAAAGAGCAGAGCAGCAGCCTGGTGAGGAAAGCACCACGAGTTCCACTGTCATCTTGACCCTGATGACCCCTTCATTTCACTTCCCTGAGCTGCAAAAACACAGAGAGCTGTGTGACTCTTGCTCACCCGGGGACATGAAAAGGAAATCATGCAACAAAAACAAGTTGGAGGTCAGACATGACAGTGAAGTCTTGTGGAAAGAGGTGAGTTGAGAATCAGAGGACTTGAACACTGTTTTCCACTAATCAGGACTGTGCCACCATAAACAAGTCACACTTTCATTTTGTTATCACAAAATGGCTAGAATCGTTAGTAAAAAGTGAATCTGCAGGGTTTTTTTTAAAGGAATACTTCCAATAGTACTTCAAAATCTACATAAAGGCTGAATTAATCTGATGTATTATTATAATTACCAAATAATAGAAAAGGGACTGATCACATAACTTTTCTAAATTTGAATAAAAACTAAATAATTTTTAGCCTCAAGGCAGGTTTCCTTTAGTCAAAGAAGTTTAATTTTGCTCAAAAGGAAAACAGATTACCAAAAAACAAATAAAAGAGCTTCTTAAAGGACATTAGTTCTTGGATAGCAAATAATCTTTAAAAACAAGGTTGTGATAATATATTGAAGTGAATCAGAACCTAACAGATTGAATTCTGTCAAATGGTTTTAGAAAGAGAAAAAATGTTTGCCCAGATATGATTGGAACATTCAGGAAAGACAAACACAGAACATATTTCTTGCTGTCTTTCTCACATGGGTATTTAAAGCTTGTTGTAATGTGTTGAAACTGTGAGAAATAAATAAGAAAAGAATTTTTAAAAGATGATGCTAAAGAAAATACAATTACTTTTAACCCTAAAATATTTATTAACTAGTATTAGATAATTTCCTTTGTCATTTTCAAACTCAAGTTTTTAATGGCTCCTTGACAAATTAGCAGTTTAAAACATATATCCTTATATGTGCTGGCAATTCCAACAGATAACACTTAAGGCCAATAGTAGTTAGAATAGTGTCTGAGGGAGCTTAGAAATACAACACAAACTCTTTCAACTCACTTTCCTCTTTTCTTGAACAAAGATTGTGAAATGCCATATACTTATTGACCATTTCTTCTTAATATTAATAACATAATCAGAAACATCATCTTGTTTTATACTCATAATGACTTAAGGAAGACACTGCTTTAACAGTTTGTATGTTATACATACATACAAAATACATCATACAAAATTAATTTGTATGATGTTCACATCATACAAGTATATGACACAATCATTCTCAAGAAAAGTTTAAATGACTTGAAGTCAAAGCAGAGCTGAAGGGAAGTGACTTTTGGTTTTTGTCTATACTATCTAAAGGCTGATATTATAGTTCTCTTTGTCTAGCTAAGCTGTTTGCTCTTTCATAGAAAATGAAATTATGCAGAAATTGCAAAAAAAAAGTATATATTGCAAAATTAAAAAGGGGGGTGGACAGAAAAGCACATACGGGAAGCAGAAACTATAACAGAGAATTGGAATATAAAAATGCAGGTAGGGGAAAAACTAGTCTCAGTATTTAAACATTATAATATATCTTTACCACAGTAATCATATAAACTGAAATAAGAACCTAATTTTTGCCTTATAATATGACACAATTATAATATGACACAATTATAATTGAATGTATGCCATGGTTACTCCAAAGCACTTATTCTCAATTAATAACTCTGTATAAAAGGAAAAAATCTTCAGCAATCTATTCATGTAATATTTCTCAATTGAGTGAGTTAAACAGTACCTGGGAAAGTGTTTGATATGGTATCAAATGTGTTTCCACATTTTGATCATAACAAAAATATGGCTTCTATCTGTGAAATTTTTATCGAATTTTATTAAAGTTTTATTGAATTAATAAAGGTTTAAAAGAAATTTTTTACAATATACATCAAATAAAATTCATTCATTCATGGATCTGTGGAGACAAAATCATGGCTACTTGTAACCAAAGTTAGCTAAAGCATCTTTTCTATTATACCCACTGGTGACAAGGAAAGAAAAAAATTAATATTTTTGGCATCTACTGTATTATACGAATTTCAAATGCTTTCTCATTTGGTCCTTACAACAATCTTATAAATCAGGTTTTATTATTTTTATTTTATAAATGGGGAAACAGACACACATAAGCAATTTTCCTAAGTAAATGACAGGGCAGTGATTTGAATATCCCTAATTTAAGAAAAAATTGTGGCGAAAATGCTAAGAAAGTATGATGGGAAAAATTACAAAATTCTTATGTTATTTTTGTGTATTTTTTAAATGTGTGAGTCATTTTCATAATACAAACCATACCACCTAAGTAAGGCTCGTTAAATGACTTATTAAGCAATTGAGAATCACCTCAGTACAAGGAAGTACTGACCATCACATATAGAAAACTTCCTTTTGAAATGATGGTCTATGTTCTGGCACTGACAGCAGTGAAATCTACATCAGTTTTCAACAGAGGCTCTGTGAGTTCTCTAGAATATTGTTTTTATATTTTTTAATTAATTATTTTATTATCATAGTTATAGCGATCTAAAAATCATTCATTAAATTAGAGAGCACTAGTACTGCATTCTGGTCTCAGTGCTTGAAATTCTTTGTGCATAAGCTCTAATGACATCACCTTTCTTGTACAGGCTAATGAGAAAACAGATATCAACATAATACTTTGTTGATGCGTTCACTCAAAGTAAAAGCCAAATCATACCAAGTTATACAAATAAAGTTTTCTGAAAAGAAAGGCCCTGAGAGAATTTGTTTATCACTGAAATAAAGACATTCTAAATATTTTAAATATACTGTAGGAGACAGAGTTCTATTCTCATAACAAGCGGCATTTTAGTTTCAGAAAAACAAATCACCATTTTCAAGTTAATTTTATATAAATATCATTGACTTTGTCATATCTTTCCATTTAATTTCTAACTAAATTTTAGATTTTACAATTATAGAAGAGCTGTAAGTAGAAGAATGATACGCGTCATTTGATTACTGTACATGAATAGCATTACGAAAAAATACATTAAAATCAATTCTCATATTATGAACACATTTCTTTCTTTAAGAGATGTGGCTATTTCTCAAAATTAGACAAATTCTTAACCATATTCTTCCAGGGTTATGAACTTGGAAATTGGCTGCAGCACAGGTAAAAGGAACTTCTTTGGTCAAAATTTTTGCCTACAGATCCCCTATTTTTGTACTGGCTGGGAGCTAAGAATGGTCTTTCCATTAAATGATTTTATCTTCAGAAGAATATTAGCCTTTTAGTCAGAACAATTACTCAAAGAGTTCAGAACATTGACAACAATATCAATATAGAATTTAAAAACAAGGATAATGATTTTGAGTGATTTTCTTTAGCTCTTGATGAATCAACAAAGGTTACCAACACTGCACAGTTTTGTCCACTGGATAAGCTCTGCCAACTTTGAAGTAACTGAATAATTAGACTTTATGAATTGCCTGTGTGGAAAAAATATTGGCAATAATATTTTGAAATAATTTGAGAAAATATTAATTCAGCATAAACTGAAGTGGAAGCTGCTAAAACATGTGGAGATTGATAATGTTGTAAAGCTTGTGTAAGTAAATGTACTTAAGGACCCTGGATATGCATTGTGCTTTTCAATAGCTAGTAATTTGCAGAAGATATTTGAGTCTATCATATGTTATTGATCAGTAACTTCAATTGTCAACTTCATTTGCTCTTATAAACATCATCGGTTCTGTGAATTTTTGTCATAAACAGAAACTGAATATTCCAATTTTCCTACCATACACCAGTTTTATGATTTTATGGTGGTAAAGTTTTATTGTGAATTTTTGAGGTCAGGATTAAGATTGAAATTTTTATGAATGAGGAAAACCACCCTCAACCACCATTAACAAATACTGGATGCTTTGGAAATCAGCTTTTGCTACAGATTTGATAATGTGTCTTAATGAATTCAACCTAAAATTACAATGTTTATATGCAACACTTACACTGGTAAAATAATTTTAATGACAGCTAACTTTGTTTTAATCACAAATAATGTCAAGCTGTTTTAAACACTTTTCAAAAGTTAAAACAAGAAGTTAGATCTCCGTGTACGTGCAAATTTGCAACATGTATATCTCCCTAGCTCCAGCTACAGTTCCAGGAATGTTTTTTCAGAACTTAGTATCGATGCAAAAGGAATTTTCATATTTTCAACTCCATTTAGTTGTGCAATTGAGGAGTCTCCACATAATCTTCAATTGGAAGTGATGGATCTGTAATATAATGATATGCTAAAAGGCAAATTTCAAGAGAAAAATCCAACAGAATTTTATAAATGCATTCCAGATGATAAATATGCTCAGTTAAAATCATACGCTTGTGGACTGACATCTGTATTTAGTAGTAACTGTCTGTGTGAAAAGATACTGCCAAAGACAAAATACATAAAACCTCATTACAGATCTGCACTAACAGATGAACATTTGCAGTCAATTTTTAAGACAGGAACACTAACTTTGAACCTCAATTAAGTGAAGTGGCTGTCCCCTGCCTCCCAAAAATTCAATTCTTCTCATTAGTAAATCTACATTAGGAACATTTTTACTAATTATTATATTTTTAATTTCATCAATAAAAATTTATGGAATTTGTCTCTTTATTATTATAGAAGTACTTACATAATATCCTAATTTTTTTTTATCTTGGCCTGAAAAGTCTAAAATATTTATGATCTGGCCCTTTACAAAAAAACTTTTGGTGACCCCTGTTCTTGTCTCTTTGTGTGAGTTTTCTTGCCCGTATTATACCATATCAAACACTTTAGAAATATATGATTAATATCATCACATTTTTATTCTCAAGAAAAATGCTGTAGCATGATATTTATCTTTTAAAATAGAGTCTGCTGACCCACTGACATACTTAAATTTATTTCAGAGTTGAAGAAGAAGGATCATAGACTGAATGAACATGAACCAAAGAAATGAAGGACTTATTATGGATTTTGCTTGTTTCAGAAGACAGTGAGTAGGAGAAAAAAAGAGAGTGCTAGAAAAAGTGTGTAAACATAGTTTAAAGATGTTATGAATTGAAAGAAATTTGCCTGGGTGCATAAGGGAAAGGATAAAAGTTTTAAAAGAAAGGGTTAAGATATAAATGGGACTTAAATAGAAATGTTAACAAGAAGGAGGTTAGCATCACTGAAGTTTTGAGTTTGAAATGCTTTAGAGTTTACATGGTTTCAAAATAAAATTTATGGTAACAAATAATTCTAGGACTTCTTTTAAGTCTGTCTAATCACTGTCTAATCACTAGCCTAAGCATTCAAAGCTAAAGACAACTTATTTCTACATCTGTAATCAGTATAACCCAAAACAAACCCTTCAAAAGTCTCTCTATAGGCTCAACAGTTTATTCTGTTCATCAAGACTTTTCTTGAGCATTATGGCTCTTCCATAATTAAGCAATAAATGCAGCTATTTGTTTTACATTATTAAGTGGCATTCTTATCCTTTGATAGTCCTGAAGGCCTCACTGGATTCTATTGAAGATGTCACCTTCTTTCTTCTTACTGATAAAATTAAAATGTGAGAAAATCAAGATATTCTAAAGAAAAGAATGTTTAAAAAAAAAGGATCCAAGAATTGCTGTATCAGAATATCCAAAGGACAAATGATGAGAACGAAGAAATAGCTTCCAGGCAAAGATCAAATCTAGGATACCTTCAGCAAAATATGGTCAAAGGACAAAGCCAAAAATCTAATTGTAAAATTCTTTATTATGACCTTAGGAAAACCAAGGATTATGAGTTGAAGAACCATTCAGTCAGACTTCCAAGGCATCTAAAATGCATAAGAGCATTGTCTTTCAGCAGTCTTGGCTGAAGAAGCCAAGGTAGATAATGGCTTATCCCGAAGAGATGTGTGGATATGGCTTTCATCTAATGGAGTGAAACCCAGTAAGTTTCACAGGAGAACCACAAAGTACTTAAGAAAAGTTTATTGACAGAAACACTGCTTATGTGGACTGAAAGAGAAAGAAACAGCACAAAGTGAACAGAGGCCTTTGAATCCAAGGTAATTCAATGGGGAAAGAATAGTCTTTTCAACAAAGTGTTGAAACAACTGGATGAGAGTTTAGGACAAATTATCCTCAATGTACACCTCACACCATGCAGAAAAATGAACTTAAAATGGATCACAGAGAAAAACATGAAAAGATATCATCAAATTTAAAAGCATTTGCTTTTATACACAATTATAAAAATGAAAATGAAAGCCACAGGCTAGGAAAACAAATATGTCATACATATATCTGGCAAATCACATGTATCCAGAATATATAAAGAACATTTAGAATTTAATAATAAAATAAAATATTTAAAAGGCAAGAATTTGAATAGATACTTCATAAATAAAGATATATGAGTGGCCAAATAAGCACATTGAAATGCAAATTGAAACTCTAATGACGTACCATTACACAATCTATAAAATTGATAAAATGAATAAGACAGATGCCATGGTCTGAATGTTTATATCTATGCTGTATGATTCCATTCACGTGAAATTTTAGAACAGGCAAAACTAATCTATAGTGACAGAAAGCAGGTCAGTGTTTATCTAGGGTTAGTGGAAGGTGGGGAGGAATTAACTGCAAAGGGATAGAAGGGAACTTTTTTGGATGATGCTATATATCTTGATAGGACTGGTGTTTTCACAGGTATATATTCTTGTCAAAACTCATAAAACTTATATGCTTAATATAGATGTAATTTATTTATATAAATTATTTCTCAATAAGATGTATTAAAAAACAAAACTACATCATCGATAAGGTAGAAATATAAAGCCATTAACATGTGTTTTCTTGGTCAGAGTTGGAAAATTATGTCATGGTTTCAGAGTGCCTTCCATTTCACTCTTATAAAACTTTTAGTTTTATTGTTTGTTTTCTCTTCTGTTTTTTATAGATTCTTAAATGTTTTTATGCCTCACCTTCAAGGCAAATCAACATCAATGATGAAGACTCATTGCCTTCTGTTGGTCTGCAGTGTTTTCTCCTGCAGCTTTGGCACAGGAAGGACAAAAAGAAGGTTTGAGAATAAAAAGGCCCCATACTCCCAAGGAAAGAGTGAATATCTATAGTCCTGGGAACAAATAGCCAACAGAACTGGTTTTAAACCTGTCTAATCCATCAATGACAGTTATATAGCAGTGGTAACAAGTGAACACAGAATGAGTTTTAAATCTAATTGATCGTTGACAATTCGCTTCAATGAACATACCTTTGCAACCAATAACACAAAACAGCTCTAGGACTGACGTCACCCTACTCTGTTTGTATTAGCAACACAAAACACACTTCTAAGACTGACTTCAACCCACTGCTGTCTCTACAACCAGCACAAGATTGTCAATATTCTTTATTCTGGAAGACTATGCCTAATCAACATAGACATTCTTTACTTATGCTATAATTTTGGCTCTTAGTTGCGGATTTTGAACAGTGTCTTATCCTTTGGCAATTCTCAGATCCTCTTTTACAGATAGAGAAAATGAGGCATGAAAAATTTAAAGGGTTTATTTTTAATATAACCAATGGTTATATTATATAACAAATATAACCCAGTAGAAATTAAATGCCAGTCTACTAATAACAGGTCTGGTCCCCTTTCTCCTCCAGAATTCACATATACACTCATGAACACACACACACATAATTGACATAAATTCTTTAAGATGGCATAGTTATGTAAATTAGTTCCATGGTTATTCTTAATCTTTTTTGACTTAGGCCTGAGGGATTCAAAGATAAATAACATGCCTCCTAACATCAAGGGGTCACAGTGTAGTGAAGAAGACATATGGGGGAAAAAAACAACGAAGTAATGGAACAAATAGAAACCAGATAAACTATACTTTTATTCTAGATTCATTGCTTATTAGCAGTATAATGCTGCATACATTACTTACTCTCTCCAGGATTTAAGTTTCCTTGTCCATAAAATGCCAATAATAAAACATACTTTGTAAGAATATTGGGGAGTTTGAAAATTCATGGTAACAAAAAATACAGTGACTGAAACAAAAATAGTCTCTATTCTTACATCATCATCACTATTCCCGACAAAATAAGTAGGAAGTGGTTTATGCACAGACATGAGAGAATGGTTGAAAAGAAGGTAGCATCTGGCACTGGTGCTATTCTCATGGAGAATGGGTGAATAGGAATGATTTCAGAGGAAACGAGATGGGAGGAGGTGGTAATGAAGGCATTCTAAGCAGTGGCTAGCTAGAAAGTGTCTGTCACATAAATCTCCAGAAGTACAAATAATTATAACCAATGGTTATAGGAAACATACCAGTACTCTCCACTAGGCACTTTGCTGGCATTAATATTTTACCCCATTTAATTTCACAGTGATCCTAAGAGTTAGGTAGTTCAATATTGCGATTTCACAGATAAGGAAACTGGAGAAGAGAAAGATATATATGTAAGATTATATGCAAGATTATAACTTGCCCCAAATCACAAAGCTATTCTATACTATGCCTGGGGGTGAATCTGAGTAGAACTTGAGAGCCTCTACTCTTACTCATTATGCAATAAGGAAGGTTTGTACATCAAGGTATATGTCTATGTTATATGATTTTTAAGGCTATTTTATGGCAGATAAGTTTCTTAGAAACAAATGAAGATATCTGGTGTTCAAAGATGTAAATTGTAAGAGATCTTTAATTGCTTTGCAATATGATTTAAATAATTAAGTAGATACATGTAGTGTATATAAAACTCAGTATAAAAATTCAGATATGTACATAACACAATCTTATTTTTATGTTACTCAGTTTATTTTCTATTACCAGCTTCTAAGGAGTCAGATAAAAAAGATTTAAGATCCATTACATATCCATTGAATAGACTTACCACTGGGTTTCAAGTGCTGGGGAGGGTGGAAGGAGCCAAGTATCTGGCTATTGTGTTAAAATCTGTACATGTTGGCATCTCCTGATGTCAGCTGAGAAATCTATTCACTTCGGTCCGCAGATTTCTGTTCAAACAAGTCGCTGATACGTCATCAGTCCTCCATCTAAAAGGCTCCTTCAGGTATGCTCACTCTAGGCTAACACCCGTGGGACATTCTCTTGTTCCTCATCACACAGCCAGAGACTTACAAGATGGGACTATCTATAATCTCTTATTACTTCTTGCTCCTCTTAATTTCAGGGAATATTTGTACTTCTCCAATACTATCCTGGGGTGTGAGGAAAGTGTGTTATCATAAGTACAGCACAGATGGTTGTTTGTCTAAATACATTTTGTCATTTTTCCTGAACGAACCCTTCCTTGTTGGGGGCTGTGGTCAGGTAACTGAGTTTTAGCCAGTGGAATATGAGCAGAAATGATTGATACCATTTCAAGGACTGGCCCCCAAACCTCCAACCCCCACACTCCTCTGTGTTATGTCTCCTTCTCTTATCATGCATGACACAGACAAATGAAGCTCTAGAGGTTAAGGTGATACCAGCTCTACAAGCTGAAAAGGACCTTGCTTCCTCAATGATACAGCAGAAAGACACCTTCTAGAATACCTACTAGGACTGTTATTGATCAAAAATTAAATTTCTCTTTTTGTCTAGTCATTACTAGATTAGGTCTGTTTGTTTCCATGGGCTAGTGTATCCTTACTAATATACAGACTCATGTGAGATGGTTAAATGTTAAATGATTTCTATTCTGTAACACTGGTATCTGTATTGGCTGCCTGTGAGCAAGGAAGTACAGGTACCCCTGTGTTCCAATCCCCCAAACATATCTGCAGTGTCCAAAGGACCCCCTCAGCTCATCCAGGAGGGGGCAGTTTCTTTTCTCTCAGGGACTCCCATTACTTATTTACTTATTGCTCCACTGTCTTACTTCTCCCTTTCCTCAGCTCCAGGAAATTTTATTATTTTGGCAAGCAGGCAACAAGTTGTGTGTTACTCATGGAATACTCTTTTTTTAAAAACCATGTTGAAGAGACTAAAATATCATTGATTGAATATTTTATAAATAAGCAAAGAAATAAGTAATGCTGTAGCTGATTAATGGAAAGAGCAAAGAGTACAAAGAAAAACAGAGATGAGGGAATCTGTTAATATTTCAAAATATTACCCCATGACATTTACAGTTCTTTGTCAAATGGACCAAATAGCCAAGAATTATCTCCGAAGTTCTCAGTAATCAGCTTGAGTCCTACCCAGAATTTTGGGGACTGTGGTACTTGAAAATTATTATCATTTTTTGATGAGGGATTTAGCCAATGCATAAATGTTTATTGAATACCTCCTACATGCCAGTAGATGTTGAAATGTAATGAAAGACCAATAATCTCTATTTCTCCCAAAATGCAGATGAGCAATGGAGAGTTTTCACAAGATTTTGTGATGTAGGACTCAGGTATCTAAGGAAATTGCCAACTGCCTTAAAGTCTTCCAGGGCCTTCCTCGCTCCATGAACTGGAGCAAAACTGCACATGTTCAAACTGTAAACTTGGGCACATACTTGAATAAACTACACTTTTCTGATTAAATACGCAGAGTAAATCCCAACGCTGATCCCAGGTGATATGTTGAGTGTTATGTTTCCTAAAATAATTGCTTACAATTTCTTAGTCATGATTCTATCTTGGTTTAAGATGTCAATTCATATTGTACAAAGTCTCACCCAGCTGGGTAAGTTGAGAGAGCAAGAAATAAAAATAAGATATGATTCTCAGTTATAAATACAAGAATTGGGACTTCAATGCTGGAAGAATAGGGGATTTTTCAGAGTTCTTGAGAATTTCCTTCTTCCAAAAACCACTTAATTTTCATGAATTGGGATATTTTGAAGTTATAATCTGTGGGTTAAGATAAAATCTCAGTATTCACAAGTCTGGTTAAACCACAAAGTTCTGTCTTAAATGGAATTTCTGGTAACATAATGAGAGAAGTCAAAGTTGCACAAGGGTGGAAAAAGGAGAAAATAAACAAATGAGGTTTGTTTATCATATAACTGTGCAGGCAGGCAATCACACTGGTTGCTGGATCTGCCCAACACATAAGCAAAACTCCTGCAGAAAGGTTTAATAAGCCACTACTATTGCTTGAGCCAGTTTCTCCCCAGAGATTTGGGCATTAACATCCCATCATCCTGGGGAAGGCATGGGGGAAGTCTGCATATTTCTGGGCAGTGTGGTTGTGGTTGGGAAATTCTGTTGTGGGAACATGCTGGTTACAATCACCAAAGTACAGTTTCACCATATTCAGTCGACTCAATCTCTGTCTTCCCCCCTCTCATTTTTTTTTTTTTTTTGGACTTTTTAGTAACTTCTTTCTACCCATTCCTATATAGCTCAAGCTTTATTTTCCTTTAATATTTTTATTAATACTATTGATCACTAAAATATCTTTCTCAGTTTAAAAAGAGTAGAGGTACTTTTTGTTATTTCTCCCAACAAGTATAGCTAAATAGCTTAAACATCATACATAAACCAAAACAAGAAGGCTCTCCTAAGTGGAGAGAAGAAAACAGACTTGCTAAGGCCTGTGGACCCAAGGAATGATGCTATAGTGAGATCCTGGGTTTTCTTTCTGCCTCAAATATCCTATATTTGGAGCCACAGAAGCCAGCAATCAGGAAATGCTAATAGGCATAGAAAGAAAGCTTGTTTTCTCGGGAAAGGGACAGGCTAAACAATAACAGTTTAGTTCCAAAACACAGTACAGAAAAGAACTGCAGCCTCCTACACTTCCAGGTCAAAAAAGACTGAGTAGAAAGTCTAGGCCTCCACTTTGGTTCAGCTGTTGAGGCATGCTCCACGCCCCACTCCTGCTGGGGTGGTACCAGGGAAGGTGAAGTGGGGAGTTGAGAAGGCCATCTCTATCATGCATTAATAACTTACACCCCACTCTGAGAGTGTCAGTGGCAAACACATGGAGAGCCTAAACTTCCTCCTCCATGCTGTGGCAATAAAGCATCCTCCCCCCCCCCCACCCTTCAGTGGTGCCAGAGGAGGCCTAGTGGAGAGTCAGAGATGTCCCCACTGCTTGCAGAGATATGAGTCCACCCCGACTCCTGCCCTGTGCTGCCAGTAGAGGCCATGACGGAGGTGATAAGAAGACATTCTAGCCAGGATGGTGTCTGAGGGTAGAATAGTAAGCCTAAAATCTCACCCCCATCCAGCAGTATTGAGGTACCTCCTCCTTCAACTTCCCTCAACCCCCAGCATGGTGTCAAGAGAGGCCTAGTGGGGAACCTGGATGTCCTGCTCCTACCTGGCAGTAATGAAGACGTCCTCCCATGTCCCTTGCCAGCATCAGAGGAAGCCTCCTAAAACAGATTTATATAAGATCAGCTTCATGGCATAACATACAAAATGTACAGAATACAATCACATATCATGCCTTGTACCAAGAACTAGAAAAATCTCAACTTGAATGAGAAAAGACAATCGATAGATGCCAACATCAAGATGGCACCGATGTTGGACTTCTCTAACAAAGAATTCAAGAATTACTTTCATTTATCAGGTTACTGTAAATGTTGGTTTCTCAGGTCATCCAGCACAACCACCATAAAGAAGCTGATAGCAATTAATGACAGGTTTTTTTTTTTTAAATGAGACTGGAATATAGTTTAGAAATTTAAGAATTAGGGTAATAAAATATACCTGTCCTACTTCATCTACATAAATTACTGTGGCAAATGAATTACATATTGGAGTTCATTTGTCCACAAGCATTTATTTCCGTGTTTTACCATCCCTCCCAGTCCCTGTACATGCGCTTCATAACCATTTATTAGTGCTTACACACCTAACTGCTTGTAAATTAGAATTATTCAAATATTGCCAAAAATAATTATGGATATTATTTTTGAAAATGGAACCTAGTGAAGACAAGTTACCATCAAACTTCAAGTTAAATAGTTAATTTTTTATTTGCTCTGAGGTACTGTCCTTCTTAAAAAGTTCTTAGTATCTAGTTCTTTGAAAAACAAGCCCCAAATGATTTTATTGAATTTGATAGTCTTTAAGATACCATTTCATTTTAAATGCTGTTTCTTCTCCCTCTCTCTTTCAGTCAATTTTTATTGAGTCTTTATTTATGAGATAATGGCATGATTCAAAAGCAATACAAGGCTTTTTATAGAATGTTTTTCCCTCTGAGATAAGACTATAAAAGTTCCTATAAACCTCTCTGCTCTTAAAAGCAAGATTTGGCAGACTCCAATGGAGTTTCGAAACCATTAGATATCTTCAATTGCATTGCCATTTGCCTTGACATATTTTTCACCTGGTTTTTATTTCCAAGAGAAAAAAAAATTGTGGATGACTAACTTTTCCATTTAATAAAATGTAAAAGGATAAATTTATCACTTTCTACTATTATTGGCTTCATTTGGAAGCATGTGAATCTCAGGGATGGATCTTATTAAGAAAAAGGGGGTTTTCATTTTTAATATTAAAATAAAGGAAGAAAGGAAGGAAGATTTCTTTATTTTACATGGCAGTTCTTCCATGTATTTGTAAGGAATTATTCCTTGTCTTACAAAACAAAACCATCTGACTATGTTATAAATAAGAATTCTTGCAAATTTCCCAAAATACAGAAAATGTAATTTTTCTACCCTGGACTCTGTAGTATTGCAGAGTTATGTGAGGGAGAGTACAACAGATTATAATTATTTCCAAATTAGTAAACCTCAAAAATTTAGAAAGCAGAAAATTACTTGCAAGAAAAACGAAACTAGTATTTACAGTAATTAAGAGATGAGTAATTTGGAAGGGGACTATTTTTAGGAGGGAGAGTTCTACATTACTTAATTAGATAACAACTCTATTACAGAAAAAACAGTACGTGCTAAGCAGCCTATGCTCCACTCTATGTTTTCTGAGACATCTACTCTTTCAACTACAGAATTTAGACAGAATCATGAAATGCAAACACTTCAGCTTTACTCATGCTGTATTTTCCTTTCTGCTTAAATTACAAATTGATTGTAGATGATTGAAAAATATACTAATAATACTTGGAAACTCCTAAAGCTTTTTAAATTAAATCTGAGATATGGTTAAGCCCTAGTTAGTAGATAAACTCTAGAAATCTTAGCACAAAAGTAAGTTCAATTTTATAATACATTCTTTCTCATTTTTAGGATACAGTGATATTTCTATGTAATACACTGGGAAGTAGCAAGTCTTCGCTTCAATTTAATTCTTCTCTGATTGGTTCTGTAGCCACTGAAAACCAAACTCTGGACAAAAGAATTCAGAACATTAAGAGGGTAGTATGAAATGACAGGATTTCTATAGAAATGCCTAAGGGGTAATAGCTATCATCTCTGCCATTTGAAAGCAAATTTTCCTTAGTGAACATACTGTTGAGATATCCACACAGGTATTAACAAATAAAAATGCCAAAGGAAATGATATCAACATGTGTACTTTTAAGTAGAAGTAGATTTGTATATGTGTTCATTTACATAACTCAAAACAGCTCTGAAATTACCAGAATAGAAAGCCACTTCCTATCATAGATGTGGAAATCTTCAAGCACATGGGTCAAAGGAACTGAGATAATATTTAGAGATATTAAGAATGGCTATTGCTCTCACCCAAATAAATATGTAGGTTAAGATCTCCTTTTATAACTTCCCTATTTAAATATGCCCTCCTTCCCTTCCCTCCAGGTATAGAATTCCCTCAAAATGTCAGAACTCACTTTTATAACTTCCTATACATTTAAGGTTATTTAGTTGCAAGCAACAGATACTTATGACATCCCACCTAAGCAAGTACAAAATTTATTTTAATGCTATTGGGCATCTTACAAAATTGACGGGAAGTCTACAGGATCAGGAAAAATCTGGAACCCAAGAGCTGATCCAGGCATCAGGCATTGCTTGATCATACTGTCAAAGATAACCACAGGAAGAAATGAACTCCAAATATTCTTCTGTCCCTGAGTCCTGCTACTTAAAAGCCAAAGCCTTTGGAGGACAAGCCAAATTTCTCCAGCTTAGATCATATGCCCATTCTTTGTTTAGAAGAGAAGAGGGAACTGTGATTTTCCATCTCACTTAAATAGTACAAGTAGGGAGAGTTAATTAACCCAATAAAAATCAGGATGATATCAGTTGGAGTGGGGTGAAAGGGTATTGGAAGGTGAAAAATTTTTCCATTACCAAGACCATTTAGGTCAAGTCTCTCATTTCTTTAAGCACCACGGATAACAGATAAGTGATAGGTGCAATATACATAGACAGTAATTGATTATAATGGTTGAAAGTCTAATAAACTTAGTCTCTTGTGGGGTATCTATGTTAAAAGAGGAACACAGAAACTTTAAAGAAAAGATCTTCTTTGAATGTTCCCCAATGCATTTCTCAGGGCAAACTAATGTCAACATTTATCCCATTATACCAAAAATATCAGACATGATAGTGGCATCCACTGCTAAAAAGTTCTTTTGCCTTTCCAAGAAGAAAAAAGGAGGTCTATTGACTACTTCACTGTATGTGGGACACACTCAAAAAAGATACCCAAAATGATTATGAGTCACTATCTGAGTCATTAGTTTCCCAGGGCTCTATCAAGGAAGACCACAAACTAGGTGGCTTCAAACAACAGAAATTTTTTCTCTCATGGTACTGGAGGCCAGAAGTTCAATATCAGTTTCATTGGGCTGAAATCAAGGTTCCAGCAAGGCTGTGCTTCCTTC
This sequence comes from Mirza zaza, assembly GCA_008750895.1. NCBI lineage: Eukaryota > Metazoa > Chordata > Mammalia > Primates > Cheirogaleidae > Mirza > Mirza zaza. Next base: position 48,192 of record VSMD01131055.1, on the reverse strand, counting down.
AGAGACTCTAGAGAGAGTCCATTCCTTGTTTCCTACAGTTTGGGTGGTTAATGGCATTGCTTTGCTGTGTCCACGTCACTCTAATCTCTGCATTCATCTTCACCTGGTTTTCTTCTCCTTTTCTGTCTTCTCCTCCTCTGTGTGTCTCAAATTTCCTTCTGCCTCTCTAAGAATATTTGTGATTGCATCCAAACTCCACCAGAGTAATCCAGGTTAATCATCAGTGTCAAAATCTTTAACTTAATCATGTCTGTAGTGATGCTTTTCCCTTATAAGGTAACATTTGTAGGTCCTAGGAATTAGAGCCTGATACCTTTGGGTGACCATTATTCAGTCTATGGCATAACCCAGAGAGCTTATTGTTTTCTAGATATAACTGAAAGGTAGTTGCATTATTTTCCTTAAGCAGAGGGTAAATGTGTTCTATGGCTGAAAATAAAAGGACTGACTATAAAGCAGCTTCCCAACCAGAGGGTATATCTCCCTATCTCTATTAGTAACTAGATGTAGCCATGTGACTGTCCAGTGAAAAGTGAGTGGAAGTGATTGATATTTGTCATACTGGGCTGAAGATTTTAAGAAGCTACTGTACCTCCCCAGTAGTTTGTTTTTTTTTTTTTTTCTGCTGCTGGATGGATTAAGACTATAAAAGGGGAATAATTGAGATATAAAATGGAAAAAACTGTCAACCTAAAGAAGAAACAGAGAGGGAGCTCTCTAGAAAAATGATATTTATTCAGGAATAGGCATTACAGTGGAAATAAGTATGCCATAATAAACTATGTTTGTATTCAGGGAGGTAAAGGAAGACAAAGATTTTTAAAAGAAAAGTGAGAATCACCTTATTGTTTTGAGTCAAATATCCTTGACTACAACATATCAATAACAACGAGGGTGGTGCCAGTCCAAGGATACACAAGCAGTCGCTGGGCAGACATCCTCATGGAAGTTTGTTTTTATGTGTGTGTGTGTAAGGTTGCAATGAACTTTGTATGGGGTTGTGATTTTTGCAGTCTTTGGGGATAATCTTGTTATCAGGCATCTGTGTATGAGAACCCTCCCTTCATTGCCTCCCCCAAGCTCTTTCTGTCAGGGTTTTTAACACAAGTGACTCCATCAACTTTCAGATTTCTCCTTTTTGATCAAGATCTTTCTTCAAAAGTGCTACTGATGAATCATCTTGTAATTAGGTTTTAACTGTCCCTCCATGCTGGGATGGACCTGTCCTGGTTTGTTCTGCTCTGATTCCACATCGGAAAGATGTGAACTAGAAGTCAGTGTTAAAATCCCTTTAGCCACATTTGACCAACAAGGGAGCTTTAGAGGGAATGACTCAGGCTAAGTCTACCTGGAGTCCATTGTTAAGTTTAATTTTGTCTGTTCCATAGTGCTGGCTCAGCACTTTGAGACAATTTGCTATTGTCTCAAACTGCTGAGCCAGCATTATTCTCTTAGGAGTTATACTTCTGCAGAAATTTAACAAGTCACAGGTACAATGTTTACAAAGAAAAAAAAATTAAAATTGTAATCTCGGTTTGTATCAGCTTTGAGCCATGAACCTAGGCTTAAAGGCAACCAACTGAATAACTCAAATGACCCAAGGGATTTAGGTGAGACCTTTTGTAACCATGTAGCCTGTTTTGTTATTTTATGTATATGGGTTACAACTTTCCCAGAGAAATTTATCCAGGTACAAAATGTGGTATTAGAAATAGCATGGACATTTTCTTACTTAATGAATAGATAGTATAGGGCAATTGTATCACTAGTATCCCATGACAGAGTTGAATTAAAAATGAGAGTGAATGGTTCAACATACACAAGTCTATAAATGCAATTCACTTCATAAATAAAATCAAGAACAAAGACCATATGATTCTGTCAATAGATGCAGAAAAAGCATTTGACAAAGTCCAACACACCTTTATGATAAAGACTCTTAACAAAATAGGCATAGATGGCTCATACCTTAAATTTATCAAATCCATCTATGACAAACCCACTGCTAATATCATTCTAAATAGGCAAAAATTGAAATCTTTCCTTCTTGGATCCAGAACTAGACAAGGATGCCCACTATCTCCTCTCCTATTCAACGTAGTGCTTGAAGTCCTAGCAATAGCAATCAGGCAGGAGAGGGGTATTAAGGGCATTCAAGTGGGGGCAGATGAAATCAAACTCTTGCTCTTCACCGATGATATATTATACCTAGAAAACGCCATGGACTCTTCCAAGAGACTCCTAGATTTGATAACTGAATTTGGTAAAGTTTCAGGTTATAAAATAAATATACACAAATCAGAAGCATTCATATATACCAAGAACCATCAAGCAGAAACTCAAATCAAAAACACAATACCCTTTACTATAGCCCCAAAGAAAATTAAATATCTAGGAGTATACTTAATGAAAGATACAAAAGATTTATACAAGGAGAACTACGAAACACTAAATAAAGAAATTGCAGAAGATTTAAACAGATGGAAAAATCTACCTTGTTCATGGATTGGTAGAATCAATATAGTTAAAATGTCAATATTACCTAAAGTGATCTACAGAATCAATGCAATCCCCATCAAAATACCACCAGCATTCTTTACAGATCTAGAAAAAATAATTCTTCACTTTGTATGGAACCAGAAAAAACCTCATATAGCCAAAGCAATCTTAAATAAAAAGAACAAACTGGGAGGCATCAGTCTTCCTGACTTTAAGCTGTATTATAAAGCAATAATAGTTAAATTATTATTTAACTGGCACAAGAACAGAAGCATGGATATCTGGAATAGATCTGAGATACCAGAGATGAAACCATCAGTATATGGTAATCTAATCTTTGATAAAGCTGACAAAAATATACATTGGGGAAAGAATCTCTTCAATAAATGGTGCTGGGAAAACTGGTTAGCTACATGCAGAAGAGCAAATCAGGATCCCTACCTCTCACCTCTCACAAAAATTCACTCAAGATGGATGACAGACTTAAACTTAAGGCATGAAACCTTAAGAATCCTGGAAAAAGATGTTGGGAAAACCCTATCAGACATTGGTCTAGGCAAAGAATTTTTGAGGAAGACCCCCAAGGCAATCACTGCAGCATCAAAAATAAACAAATGGGATCTGATCAAATTAAAAAGTTTCTGCACAGCCAAGGAAACCATCATCAGAGCAAATAGACAACCCACAGAATGGGAGAAAATATTTGCTCTCTACACCTCTGATAAAGGTTTAATAACAAGAATCTATCAGAACTTAAAAGAATTAACAAGAAAAAATCAAACAATCCCATCGAGAAATGGGCAACGGAAATGAACAGAAACTTCTCCAAAGAAGACAGAATAATGACCTGCAAACATATAAAAAAATTCTCAACATCTCTAATCATCAGAGAAATGCAAATCAAAACCACAATGAGATACCACCTAACCCCAGTAAGAATGGCCTATATCTAGAAATCCCAAAACAACAAATGCTGGCGAGGATGTGGAGAAACAGGAACACTCTTTACACTGCTGGTGGGACAGCAAATTAGTGCAACCTTTGTGGAAAAGAATTTGGAAATACCTCAAACAGCTAGAAATAGAAATATCATCTGACCTAGCAATAGCATTGTTGGGCATCTACCCAAAAGAGCATAAGATATTCTATTATAAAGACATCTGCACCCAAATGTTTATGGGAGCACAATTTACTATTGCACGGTCATGGAAACAACCCAAGTGCCCGTCAATTCATGAGTGGATAATTAAAATGTGGTATATGCTCACAATGGAATATTACTCAATTCTAAGAAACGACAGTGAGTTAGCAGCGTTTATGTTATCCTGGATTAAGCTTAAGCCCATTATCCAAAGTGAGGCGACACAAGATATAGAAAATGGGCCCCACATCTACTCACCATCAAATTGGTACTGACTAAAACTATGGTTCTCAAATGGTGGTAATGTTCACCAGGATTGGGTGTGGGGGAGAGACCCAATCTTAGGGATGTGGCGAGCATTTTGGAGGGGAAGGGCCTAACTACAACCTTTCTTAGGGAGAGGCAAAGATACACAATGTAACCAAAATGTCAAAAAAAAACCCAAAAAAAACCTTTTATCGTGTGGTGGGCAGGCAGGAGGGGGGAGGAGGAGAAGGGCGTATACTTACATAATGTGTGTGGTGAGCACTACCTGGGGATTGGACACCCTTGAATCTCTGGCATGTCGGCGGGGCGGGGGGGGGAAAGGTGGGACAGGGGCAATATTTGTAAGCCTAACAATATTTGTACCCCCATAATATGATGAAAAAGGGGGGGGGGAGAAAGAAACTTCTGAGCTAAAGTGGAAAAAAAAAAAAAAGAATAATGAGAGCAAACAACAGTTGTAAGAGAGATGTTGCCAAAGTCATCCACTAGGTGGACTAAAGGATCTCTTAGGTCATGTTCTGTTGCATTACCAGCAGAAGCTACTGACTGAAATTTTAATTACACCATTATCCTACCAAGTGAAATAGGTAGGTAATAAGTGGGATGAGAGTCTCATTATGATATGGAGTCTTGTTTTGACATCTAGGGAAAAACTTCCTGTAGTATAAAGCTATCAAGTTTTCCTTCTGGTTTGCAGTTTGAATGGTTCTGGTTACAACATCGGGTAGTTGGGTGAACTTTCTATGTTACCCATACATCAAGCTCATTCTTTAAAATTCATCAGTTTCAGTTTATAGGACATTAGGAACAGAGCATTTTTAGCAATTTCATGGAAAAAATGGGATAGTAGGGATCTAGACTACATACAGGAGCACTGCCACCATACCTGGCTAATTAAAAAAGCATTTTTTTAGAGATGGGGTCTCACTATATGGCCCAGGCTAGCCTCAAACTCCTGGCCGCAAATGATCTTTGTATCTCAGCCTCCCAAGTTGCTGGATTTACAGACATGAGCCACTGCACCTGCAGTCATTTTATTTTATGACCAGTTTATCATATGATTTTTTGCATACAAAATTACTTTTTAAACCTTTTAAGTTTTTAACAAAAATACACCTTTATATCTGTAGCTTTTTAAACATCTTTCCCATTTACTGATTTCTTTTTGTTTTTATTTTTTCTAAATCCATATTTTGAAACAACTTTTAATGACCTCTGAATTTAGATAAAATTATTTTTCAATAAAAAACACAATTTTCTGTCTTTTTATAATTTTTAAATCAAAAGTGTTTTGGGGGACATTTTTGTTTACAGAATTACATGGATTAATGACAATTTTTAATTCTTGGTAACCTTAATTTTTGGTGATAATCTAGGAAGAAAGAAATTTTGAACTGTCTTTTACATGTCAGTATTTTATAGATGAGAATTATGTTATAATTTTAGAAACATGTTTTTCCATACAATGATTTATGTTAATAGACCCAAATATGTTTAGTATTTTTATAAAATTTAAAAAGTCAAGAATAAACATATATTTATGTTCAGCAAATTATGTTTTAGCATTTTATTTGGATATGACCCAGACAGTTAATGAGTACCTATCATGTAATTCAAAATAACGTTATAAGATGAAAAGTTAATTTATAAATGTTTACCCCATTTACATTTATCTAATTTATTTTTAACAATTATACCTAGATTACTTATGAAAACTGAGATATTAGACAAAGTCAGAATTTTAAGGGATTTTTTCGTTAACCATATTTATAGCCTATGAATATCAAGTGTTTACCTAAGTAAGCATGTTAAAATTAAATATATGGGTATTTTGTCAATAACTCAGAAGTTATAGCTGTTTTCATTAAACCAACAATATTAGTCTTATTTATCAAACAGTTACAGAAAGATTGTTCTGTTTTTAGCCTGGGTTGACAGTTTTATGACCTTAAAACATATAGTAGAGACAAATATATTGTCTGATCATTAAACCTAATAAAAATGTATGATGATAATTTTGAAGACATTTCTATTTTATGTATTAACAATTTTAAAACCAGCTTACTTATCAAGGATTTACCAAGTCATAGGAACTAAAAGGCATTTGGCTAAATGATTACATATTTTATATCTAAACCAATTGGAATAAAATTTCTTAAGGTATTTCTACACTAGATTTTACTATGTAGACATAACACACAACATGCAAAAACACACATTAACCTATATATACACACAAATGAAGATCATATAGCTTTCATTTGAGAATTTTAGTTATGAGAAAGTAAAACTTAGTAATACAATATTACCAGTTTATAAAAGGATAGCTGAATTTAGGTTATATTTCTGACAAAATGCAACCTTTTCACATGGCTAAATTTTATTTGTCCTGATAGGTAAAGTGATGGAGGCTGTGGATGAAAATTTTGGATACTTTTCATAGCAGTTTGAAATAAGCATCTTTTACCATCTTTTTCTTTTCAAATAAGTTTCTTTTTAAATAATTTCTTTTCAAATATTCAAATATCTACATTTTAGCTAGGACCAGTTGAATTGTATAAGATAAAATCTCCAAGTGTCCTTGAAATTTTTAGTAACGAACCTTTCTTTTCTTTGGCAATCTGGTTTGCTTGATTAGTCAATGCAGGTAGAGAAGCATTTTAGAGATATTATTTGGAGATGTTATTTCTCTAAGCTCAAACATTTTTTGAAAGCTCTTTAAGACTTTTTTCTTATCTTGATTGAAATGCCCTAAGAAAAACGTTTAAGTGGCTTTTGAAATTAGCAATGGAACATTATCTTAATATAAGTGAAAAAGTCAACAGATTCAGAATAGACAGAAAATAGAGAAGGCTCTAAATATTAACTCCATAGTCGGCTGCAGTTTGTTTTAACAAGCTTAGAAAGTTTGAATAATGGCCATTGAACTCTGAATTTTCCTTGGTGTAATTTGTCCATCAGTTTACAAATATGAATGAGAATGAACAATAAAATTTGAACGTATAGCTGGCTGGAGTCCCAGAGTGTTTGGAATGCTTTCAAATTGTAAAGATCCCATTCCATTTCTTATTAATCTCTCAAGAGCAAAGAAAATTTTATCAATCCTATCAGGAAATGTCAGGAGTTTGTAGTGTTGTTTTAGATGGTGGTGACTGCCCTAGTGGCTTTTAATTGGCCATCTTGCACACACCATTTAGAATGTCTATTTTTGATCTTGGAAGATGTTCAGAAACAAGCCAGGAAAAAAGAGCCAAATCATTTGTTGACATGTGTAACCAAACAAAAATTAAATCAAACTCACACAAATTTTAACCTAGATGTGCAAATCAAACAAAATATTAAACCAGGAATGCATAATCAAAGTGAATTCACAAGAAAAGACATACTGCACAGACAAGACATAAATTTTGTAGAAACCAGACTACTTAAACCAGAAGACCTTTCCTTATATCAGAAAGGGCTTGCCAAAATAAAACAAAACAAAATTTTTATATTTCCAGGAGTGATGCAATGCCCTTTATTTAAGGCAGCATTATAACCAAATCAGGTCCGCCAAAAATAAAAAAGAACTCACTGAAGGAAGAGAGCCTGAGAATCTGAGAAAAGATTGACCAGGGCAGAAAAGGCAACTCACAGAAACAGAAAGCACAGAAGGCTCCATGAGTATCACACTCAATTCCAGTGGCCGCTGATTTGTCCAAGGTGAGTTCACTTTTGCTTCATTTCTGATACCATTATGTCAATCTGAGTAACAAGCAGAGAGGGAGACTAAAGGAAAATGATGTTTATTTGGGAATAGGCATTACAATGAAAATACTGATGCCATAGTAAACTATGTGCATATTCAGGGAGGTAAATAAAGAAAAATGCTTTTTAAGGAAAAATTGGGATTACATAATTGTTTTGAATCAATTACCCTTGGCTACAAGGATCAGTAACAAAAGTGGCACCAGTTTGAGGTTGGACAGGCAGTTGCTGAGCAGATGTCCTCAAGAAGTATTTTTTCATGAAAGGTTGTAATGGCCTTTGTGTAAGGTTGTGGTTTTTGCAGTCTTTGTGATAGCTCTTGTTAGTAGGTATTTATGCATGAAGATGCTTCTTTTATGGCCTTCCTCAGCTCTAGATGTCAGAGTTTTTAACACAAGTGTCCTTGTTTAGGACAATTTTAGAAAACTGAGTCCCTTAATGATTGTATGGAGGAAAGGTATCTGTCAATATATCCCAAACAAGATAAACAAAGAAACACATACCTAGAAACATTGTAGTGAAAATGGAAACATCAAACAAATATTAATATAGTTCTCTTTTATCCATGGTTTTACATTCTGACATTTCAGTTACCCACTATCAACCATAGCCTGAAAATATTAAATGAAAAATTCCAGAAATAAACAGTTCATACGTTTTAAACTATATGCTGTTCTGAGTATAATGAAATCTTGCACAATCTGGCTCCATCCCACCCAGGCCATGAATCATCCCTTTGTCCAGTGTAACCGTGCTATTCCATTACCCACCTATTACTCACTTAGTAGCTCTCTTGTTTACCAGATCAACTGTCCCAGAATTTCAGTGCTTGTGTTCAAGTAGCCCTTATTTGGCTTAATTCAAATATGGCAAAGAGAAGCTGTAAAATGCTTCCTTTAAGTTAAAAGGTGGAAGTTCTCAACTTAAGGAAAGAAAAACAATTATATCTTAAGGCTGCTAAGATTTATGGTAACAGTGAATCTTTGTGAAATTATAAAGAAGGAAAAAAAAATTCATGCTAGTTTTGCTGTTGCATCTCAAACTGCAAAAGTTACAACCATAGTATATGATAAGTACTTAATTAAGGTGGAAACGACATTACGTTTGTGGTAGAAGCATGTTCCAAATGATGGCAATTGGGTTTGGTACTCTTTGCAGTTTAAGGCATCCACTGGGGGTCTTGGAATATATCCCTCCATGCATAAGAAGGGATTACTGTAAAAAACATCTTGAAATCATTAGAGAGAAAACAAAAGGATACCCAGAAAGGCATAATAGACTGATTAATGATAGCTTAATAAAGGATTAATGATAGAATTTCAACACTAACAAAGAAAGCAAGAAAACAGTGGAAAAATCTTAAAGTGTTGAGAGAAAATATGTATCAACCACGAATTGTGTGTCCAGCCAGACTCTATTTCTAGAGCAAGGGTGAAGTAAAGGCATTGTCAGAAAGCAAACCTTTGAAATTTTATCACCTCAACTAAAGGAACTTCAGAGGTACATTAGTAAGAAGAAAATTAATTACAAGAGGACAATTCGAACATAAGAAACATTGAATAAAATGATGACTATATATAAATATAAAACTTGTGTCTGTAAAAGGTAATAAAGATATCTAATTTTGGTTGGTACAAAAAGAACAGAGCTAAAATACTAGGTGCCTATAGTACATGAGTTGCAATGTTGTTGATTTTGAGCCAACTGCCAATTATTAAATTTGAGCATACACTTTTTAAGTTAGATTCTACCCAAGGCTACAGTGAAGACCTAGTTGAGAATGTCTATTAAAAGATATAACCAAGAAAACTATTTTTTGTTACAAAGTATGTTTATTTTCTTTTGACAAGTTAATGAAGCAATCGATTAAGCCAACAAGCTATGACAGTTGAAAGACAGGGAAGGGATGCACTAGCTTGTGTCTATAATTTTGCTAGACATTTTATTTCCTTTGGCTGTTTATTCCCAGCTGATCCTTTGTTCACAAGTATTCTCTAACCCAAGCAGTGTTAGGTGGACACAGTAATCTCACTTAACTATTTGCAGCAAGATCAAAGTACTCTGGAGAGAGGCAGGGAGTATAGCATTGTCCTTGTCTGGAGGGTGGCAGGCTAGGAATTACATGCTTAACTAGGAACCTGGGCATATATGATATGTCTATTGGTTTATAAATGTCTTTAGACTTGGAGTAAATAGGGTGTGTAAAACAGATGTTACTTGTTTAAAAATTAAATATCTAACAGGTATCTGTCAGTATCAGGTTTTCCAGAAGTCTCCAGATTAGCCAATCAGAAGGTTTCTATTAATGAGGGAGTAAGAGGGCTCACCTCTCATTAAGCAGCTGTAAAACTTAGACATAATACAAAAAGGTACAGGAGAGTGAATGGAAGCAAACAGGCTCTACTTGTCTCAGATGGGGAATACACCCTTCAGGGACAATCGTGGAGTGGTATAGAGCAAGTACCTATTTCCACATCTTAGCACAGGGTTAATTGTAGTCTATGAGGTAGCAGTAGTGTGTAAGGTAGTTGTGAAAAATCACACTGTATTTCTGGCTAGGGGAGCCAGAAAATTGATGGTAAGAAAATACCATTGAAGTGAGGAAAAAAACCCTGAAAGGGAAAGGACCAGAGAAGGAACTCCATACTCACATCTCTAACCCTTGAACACATGAAAAATGGATCCCTCCTCTCACGTATTCTTCTGTACAAATTCCAGCAACCTCAGCCTCTGTGCTCAATCTCTGTCTTCTCAAGTCAGCAAGACCACCATGCTCTGCTCTTGTTCCTTCCTGTGAGAGAATAAGGATTTCTTTGGTCTTTCCTGGGCATCCCACAGCCATGGCCAAGTGTGTAGCCTTCTAGATCCCCAGGAATATGTCAGAGCCTTCTTAAAACCCCATATGGACATCTCACTCTGTAATTAGTTAGGTAGTTTTCCCAGTGCTTTCAAATATTAATAGACATATATACTTTATTTTGCACATTTGTTATTCACAGAGCATTGCTCTGAAAAAAACTGATTATACTATTTCCAGAAATAAAAACTCCACAGATTTTCCTTTAATGTTTCTGGGACAGTCTCTTATTTGCCCTAACTAGCATTGCCACCTCAGTCACCTGGATGTTAAATAATTGCCACTGATTGTTTTTTTCTCAAATTCCCTGGACACAGGACCTTTCTGACTGAGCAAGTTCTCAGTCAATTCAATAAACACTGTGAATTGGGCTTTCCCAGGGAACTGCAAGACAGGTCCAATAGGAACAATTATCTGGAGACTGAGCTTTTTGGGGAGCATCAAGCTCATTCTGCCTCCCTCAGTGGTCACTAGACTGCTGGTTTTCAAGGTGACCAACAATTGGGGTAAGGAACTGCAAATGGGGCAAGTAAAAGTGACACAAAGCTGTTCTTCTTATTGAGATTGAGTCATTTTTCTTGGATAAACACTCCTTAGATTATCACAAGCCTTTGGTTAATGTCCAGGGTTCTGAAAAAGTTTGATTGTTTTTTTCCAGTGGTTTCATTATTTTTATGGAAGAACAGATTTTAAGAGGTCCTTACTCTACCATTCTAGAAATGCTGCTTCTCCCATTTATTTATTTTGCTCTTCATTCTTTCTTACACCTCTGTCATTTGAGATCACTTTCCTTCAGCATAAAGAGTAATATCATTTAATATTTCCTTTGGTGTGAGTCTTCTGACGACAAAATCCTTCATATATTTTTGTTTATAGATGTCTGTGATGCCACTGCATTTTCAAATAATACGTTTGTTGGAAATTAAATATTTTAATATTTCCTTTCAGCAATTCGAATATATCATTTGTCTTTTATTATTTATCATAAGAAGTCAGCTACTTGTCTTATTTGGCTTCTTTTGAGATACTCTTTTATTCTCTGGTTGCTTTTAAAATTTTCTCATTTTTGTTTTTCTCTGTAGTTTATGCTGTGCCTTGAGATGATTTTCTTTGTGCATGTCCTGCTTAGAGTTTGTGGTGCCTCTCAAACATGTCCACTGATCTGTCACTAGTTTTGAAAGATTCTTAACTATTAGTTCTTCAAGTATTGTTTCTCTCCTACTCTCCTCTTTCTTCTCCTTTTGAATCTCCAATTAGATGTATGTTTGTCCTCTTTATTAAATCCCATGTTTCTTAAATATCCTTTTCTGTATTTAAAAAAATTATTTTGTTTGTGCTTCAATCTGGACATTTCTTCTAACATATCCTATAATTCACAGTGCTCACTGCAGCTGTCTATTCTGCGGTTAAATCCACTCACAATGTTCTTAAGTAACTGTATTTTTAGTTCTCCAAGCTCCATTCAGTTCTTTTTTACTTTACAGTGATCTGATGAAAATTTTGGTCTCACCATGTAGTTCCTTGAACCTATCTATCACGCTAATTTTGAAGTGTATTTTTGATCTGCATCTCTCATGTATCTTTTTAATGATGTTTTGTCACTTTAATTCAGTCATGTTTTCTCTTATGCTAGTTTTTGTTTGCTTTGTTTGGTTAGCTTGAGTGCAAGATAATATACGCAAGGTTAGAGGACCTCCCCATCAGGGTCTGCATGATGTATCTTTGCCCACAGAGGATTTACTTTTATTCTGGCAGGCAGCTCAGCAAAGGGTACTAACAATGCCAGTACACATTAATCTCATCAGTCATTGAAATGATGTAAACCTGGGCTTTAGTCGTTTCCAGTGCTGGTCTACTTCTGTTTACCCTAATTTTTAGAGCATAGCCCTTCAAGGCATCAGGAAAAGGTGTTTTCTAAGGCCTCTCATCATAGATGGGTCTTGAACTCCAATTTTTGTTCTTCCCTCTTGGCCCCATGAATCAGCCTAATTAAGCATTTTTCAGCTTCCCTGCCTCTGAGTTACCTTTTTAGGAATCAGTAAATACATTGAGAAGAAAGGCAGCACGTGATGCTGAGATTATCTACCTGAGCTTCCAATCTTTCCTGTATTCTAGCCTCTCAAATCCTCTATCTTCATTACTTACGTAGTTTTCCTATGGCTTCAAATAGATATTTGTACTTTATTTTGTACATTTGCTTTTTTGTTTGTTTGTTTTTACAGAGAGTATTGCTCTGAAGCAACTGATTGCACCATTTCCAGAAATAAAAACTCCACTCAAAATTGTAGTACTTGACCCTGGGTTTCTGAATCTGATTTCCAGAATTTTTTTTTTTTTTTTACCCCATGGAAAAGTTGTTTCCCACCAGAGGATATAATTGAGATTTTTATAAAATTCAAAGGAAAGAATGCCACATCACAATGGTGGTTTTCTGATGCCATGACAGACAACCTTGATTAGAATCAACTGGGGTGCTTGCTAAAGATGCATAGTCTTGCGCTCTAACTAAAACCTGCTGACCCAATCTCCATTTGCAGTGTCCCAGAAGTACATTCTACCAAGCTTCTCTTTAATTTTTAGGCAAAGGAAAGACCGAGAACATTTGCACCACAAAACCACAAGGAAGATCCAAGTATTGACTAGTATATTAGTTTACCAGGGCTGCTATAACTAAATATCACATACTGGGTGGCTTAAACAACAGATGTTTATTTTCTCACAATTTTGGAGTCTAGAAGTCCAGGATCATGGTGCCTGCAGGGTTGGTTTCTTCTGAGGCCTCTCTTCTAGGCTGGCAGATTAGTTATCTTTTCCTGTGTCTTCACATGGTCTTCTATCTCTATATGTTGGTGTCTAAACGTTCTCCTCCTGTATGGTGGTCACTTGTTGTATTGCATTTGGGCCCATCCTAATGTCTTTAATTTAATTACCTCTTTGAAGATCCTATTTCCAAATAGTCACATTCTGAGGTACTAAGGGTTATAACTTAAAATATGAATTTGGGGTGGGGGCACAAGTCAGCCTATAAGACCTGAGGCAATGGATCTTGCCTTTCAGGAAGAAATGTCATTATTTCCATACACTGGAGGCCATTAGAATTTAGAGTTAAACCCAGAGAGCATTCAAAAAATGATTCTTCAAACTACTATACTCAGTGATTATGTGAAGAGACAACTTTCCCAGGAATGTCAATATTATTGCTATATTGATAATATTGTCAATATTATCCCTAAGACTGCCATTTGTTCTGCTCTTTCAAAGGTGTATGTGTTCAACATTTCCTTTAATTTAATGAGATATTTCAGAATTTTTGAAAACTATCTCTTTAAAACTTAATATCTCAAATTAAATTCTTAATTTTTAGAAAACTTAAAGTAAAAAAATGCATTAACTTCTTTAATACTCTTTTAAAAATGAGTGATATATCTGTAACTTCTTAAAAAGAACTTATATCATTCCCTTAAAGATCAATCCATGGAGAGTACAGATCTTCAGATTATTGACTGCTGAAGTATGACAAGCAATAAATTACCAAAATAGTATTAACTAGATCTCATACTGCAGACACCTAATCTCTGGAGTATAGAGAGAGTTCAAGGAGAAGTTAATTATTTAAACTTACATAGCAACACATTCATTCAACATGTACTTACCCACGGTACTGTATATTTTTGCCTCGTTTAAAATAGGCATTTCAGTGGTTACAAAACAAAAACAAAAAAACCTCTAATCCATGGACCCTGCTCTCAAAGGGCTTATAGTACAGCTGGGAAGACACTAAAACCATGGAATGCTTCATGAAAAGCTGGGAGTCATCCTTGCTCATAGGTCATACTACTCTGAGTTAACTATCTGAATCATGTATTGACTGTCAAAGTAAACATAAAGATTACTGAAATTTAAGGTACAAATATTAAAACTACGTTCAATTCAACTTCAGTTCAATAGCTGAATTTCCATCAACGTTAATCATTTATGATGTAGATAGTTGAAAAGAGCAGCCAAAAGTAGAAAACATTTTAAGTAGAAAATAAAGGTTACAATAATTATGGCACGTCCTACAGTCCTGTTTGACTTCCAAGACAAATACAGTTTCTTCTTGATATGTCTGAGTAAAAAAACCAAGTCATGGGGAAAATTTTCTGTAAACATTTTGGCCATCTTGTTCTTTTGACTAACTGTGTAGTTTTATATTATTCTAGAGAGGAATAAAACACTGTCACTTACTTTCTAGTAAAAATGTGAAGAAACATAAAAAAAAGTGTTTATAACTGTGTCATCTTAGAATAAAAAGCATCTTTTAAAATGAAAGTACATATATTTGAGCAAATATTAGCACTTTCTTCTTTTTCCAATTTATATATGAAAAAACTATTCCCTAAATACAGTATTATGACACCACCTACTGGGAATTCTGAAGACAACAATCAAGTTTTCTCAATATAACTAACTATCCTTTCTTCAACTATATGCATTTTTTACATCATAAAAAAAGGGATCAAAATAATGACCAACATACTGCTGATGGCATACAGAAATTTAACAACTTTAATAGTAATTTTTCATTTGGGGAAGCATCTAGTTTACCCATTTATCTTTGCTGTTTTGGGTACTCTCTATTAAACAGGATGATCATACCTAGATGAACTAGTTTGGCTAGTTAGAAATTGATAATAGACTTGTTTATTAAACCAAATACTCATTTACTAACCTATAATGAGAGATAATTCCTTGCAAGATGAATTTGGCTCTGCTTTTTCATCAATATACTGGAGAAGCCTAATCACAGCAGATTGGGTAAACATGTGGCACAGGCTGGTTCTCTGGAAGCAGAGATCAGTCAGCACCTGTGGAAAGAATGGGAAAAGTAGGATTGGATAGAGAGAGTCCAGCTGTGATTATCAAAGCTGTGGCCAACTCAGTCTAGGACTCTGAGGCATAAATGGTTCTGCATGGAGCCAAAATGGCCTGACGTTTAATTCATGCATCCATGGGCTCCTGATATGGGAGACCCCAGGAAAAGCGAGCCCTTGAGTGACCCTCTGCAACAGAGGCAGATCCTGAAGGACCTGCCAGCAACAATCGGAGACTCCTCTCTAAATCCAGTTTAACATGGGATTACAGAGATGATGTAAAGATAATTTCAGGCCACATTTTTGGGAAGATTTATTAATTTCATAAACACAATTATATCATACTATTTCTTTCAATTCTCCTTTCTAAAATTCTTCATTCCCTATGTATGTATAACTGCCATTAAAGTTGAGACAAGTTCTTTTAAGCATCCATATCTGAAAGGATTCTTTATACTAATTTCTACAAATTTTATATTTATCTCTTGGCCATGGCTTATATAAAGCCAACTAAGATACCATGTTCCTCAAGTCTAATACTTTTCATTTTTTATTTTCTACTTTTCTGGGTATAAGTTGCTTGACTCACAAAGGATTTGAATTCGTTATTACCAGGTTCCTGGTATCACTATCAATGTGGAGCCACTTCAAAATATAAAATTCTCATCTTGAGATTTTTCAGATTATCTATGCAATGTCAATTCCAGCCTCAAACCCACATACCCAGATACTCAGCTTGTGGTGGTGAATTGTTCCCTCTATCTGGAGTAAACATGAAAAAGACAAGTTTATTTACTGTCCTCCTTGGAGAGAAGGTTTTCTCCCTTTTTCCTGATGATTTTTCCTTTTGCATGGGCCCTAAGCTTTATGTTTTCCCCTGCTTATTGGCCTAAATTATGTTTATGGGCCCAAAGGTCCAGTTTATGGTGGGAGAAAGAAACTAGTAAATTTTTTTAAAAATGTAAAATTATGTAAGAAAGTTAATATTTACTTATGTGATGCAAAAAACAAAAATATGACAAGCGGCAATAAATATTATTAAATCCAGTCATCTCTATAATTTTTTGCAGGTTTTTGTCTGCACCCCTTTGCATGCTGTTAATTTTGTAATATTAATATTTTCTATGAGGAGATTAGAAAAGTAATTTATTCTTCCTTTAGCACAGTTGATCAAAATGGATTCAAGCTTTCTTGATTCTTGGCCGTTGAGAATATTGTTTACTTTCTTCTCAGCTGCCCTAACAGATACATTAAAACTATTTTAATATTTAATCCAACCTTGTAAGTAGTTAATGAGAGTGTTTTCTAGTTGTGTAGGCATCCATGTTGCTAGAAAAAGAAGTCCCCACTGAACTCTTGAAGTCATTCCAATATGCCTTTGTCCCCGCCACTCTGAAACAACCCTTGTCAAGATTGCCTACTCTTTTGTCCTCATTTTACTTGGAAGCACTTCACATAGGTGTCCACTTTCTACTTTTAGAGAAAGTCGCTCTTGGACTAAGAGACACCACCAGACTTTCCTACTCCATTCAATATTCTCTATTTCTTTTGCAGGTTTCCCCTCCAGCATAGAATCTGTTAATGTTCCTCAGACTCAGTTCTAGGCCCTCCTCTCTTCTTTCTCAGTCATCTTATTACATCATATTATGAATTCCTGCACCTATAAATGTATCTTAGAGCTGATGATCTATATTTAACTTTATACCTCTGGGAGATAATTCTACTCTAAGCTCTGAAATTTATAACTTCAATTGCATACTTACATACAGAAAATTAAAACACAAAATTCATATGAAAGTAGAAGTTCAGTGACTCTCAGATGTTCCTTTCAAATTTTTCCCTCCTAGAAGTAACCACTATCCTCACTTATATGGTAATCCTTTCCTTGATTTTTTAATTTAGTTTTACCATCCATGCATGCATTCTTGTATACTTTGGTTTTATATAAGGTTTTTTTGAACATTAAATAAATGAAATTATACTGTATATGCTTTTGTCTTGCTTCTTTCACATTATTTCACCCAGGTGGATGATAAATGGAACTATGATTTGTACTTTTTTTTTTTTTTTTTTTTTTGAGACAGGGTCTTGCTCTGTCACCCTGGCTAGAGTACAGTGGAATTGTCATAGCTCACTACACCCTCCAACTTCTGGGCTCAAGCAATCTTCCTGCCTTAGCCTCCTGAGTAGCTGGGACTACAGATGCCACCACCATGCCCAGCTAATTTTTCTATTTTTTGTAGAGACGGGGTCTCATTCTTGCTCAGGCTGGTCTCAAACTCCTGGCCTCAAGTGATCTTCCCACCTTGGCTTCCCAAAGTGCTAGGATTACAGGAGTGAGCCACCATGCCTCACCTGGTTTGCACCTTTTGGTTGCTGCATAGTACTCCATTATATGAATATAGTACATACTGATTTATCAGTTCACTGTTGATGGACATGTGGTTTGGTTTGTTTTTGCTAATATGAATATTTAGAAGGACATTTTGTACATGTAAAAGGATACCCATGTACCCAAATTATCTTTAGGAAAAGTGCTTAGGAATTGCTGAATAATGTACTTATAACTCCAGATTTTTTAAAGTAATAGTCAACACTTTTCCAGAGTGGTTGCATTAATTTACCCACCCACCATGTGTTCATGTTGCTACATACAAATCTGCACCAACATTTAGTAGTGAGAATGGTTAAACTTTTTTGTCAGTTTTATGTGTGTTTTTTATCAATTTTATGTGTGTTTGGTGGTATTTTCTTGTGGCTTAAATTTGCATTTTCTTGATTACTGATATGGGTGAGCACCTTTCCATGTTTATCAATCACTTAGATTCGCTTTTACTTTGTCAAGTGCCTGTTCAAGCCTACCTTATTATTGGATTATCAGGCACTTTTGTATTGGTTTAAATACATGTATGTACATGTTTTTTTCCTGCTTTGTTGCTTTCTTAACTCTGCTATCTCCTCACATCTTCTATACCTGCCAGTCTTTCAAAAACATTGCAGTTGCTTGTAGTCTGGCTCCATCCACTTGTATTTTAGGGCTTATGAAAATGTCTTTGTCATGTAATTTTGTGGAACAATATGTCTATGGGTTTTTCTTTAGCCTGTTTACTCTATGAAACTGGGGCATTTCGGAAAGCATCTCGTAATTACCTTACCCAAGTCTTAAGTCCACTCTTTATATCATTTGGTATCAGCGCATTGTCCTCTTGCACGTTGCAAATATCTTCTCCCACTAAATCGTCTTGTCTTTTCGCCCTCTTAAAGGAATCTTTTGATAGAATTCTTAATTTACTGTGGTTATATTTACCAAAAATTTCCTGCATATGTATTTCTGTGTGAAGAAATCCATTGTTATTCCAAGATCATAAAGATAATTCCTCATGCTAGCTTCTAAAAGATTTATAGATTTCTGAGATTTCATGGAACAGCTGGTATCTGAATAATTTTCCTGCCATCAATAACCATCGAAATGGATACATATATATAAAGCAACTCTTTTCAGGGTTTGGACAATGGATAGATAACATGAGTATGGAATACTTGAGAGCAGTGAAATACACCAGTTAAGCTTCCTTCCTGGAGACATTTTCAAACTAATGGAGCAAGGGAAGTGCAACCCAAAGAGCAGTTGTCATACAGGGTGAAATTTCCAGACTAATAAAAGGGATACTAAAGTTTTAAACTGCTACCTTAATTTTTATTTTTCTAAGAAATTATCTAAATTTCCAAGAAATTACAATTATGAAAAGTGATCTCCATCAATTTTTTAAATAGTCAATATTTTAGTCCTTGCTAGTCCAAATTTTAAGGTAATTCTATGTGTTAACCTTGACATATGAGTACACTATAATTTTTTTAATTACTGTAAAGGTAATTAGTATTTTATTTCCTTACATTTAAGCATATTAGCATCCAAAAAAAAAAGGGCCAAGAAGAAAATTTAGCTATTTTTTTATAATATATACTTTTCATAATATATTACTTATGCTAACATAAATGTTATATAGGCATATCATTTTTAAATTAATATTTTTCAATAAAAGTTTTCAATTTGTTTCAATTTCTAAAATGATATAAATATTAACACATGTAAACTGCCCCGACAAAAATTCTTTAAGGCCTTTAATAATTTTTGAGTGTGAAGAGGTCCTGAGACCAAACATTTGGAGAGCTGACACCAATAATATTCAATTAAAAAACATTTTTGCAAAGGGGGAGAAAAAAGGAGCTCATTTATAAACATTACAAAACCATAAAAATGCATTTAGATACCTAGGAATAAAGAAAAATGAAAATTTTAAAACTCCCTTAAGGAACGTATGAGTCTATTAATAGCAGGACAAACTATATTCACTTTGGATAGGAATACTCAATGTTGTAAAGGTGCCATAATTTCTCCATATGTCCTGTATAATGTCCCATGTCCTATGTAGCCTATATAATCAAAATGCCAATGGAATTTATATTTGAAAGAAGATTAAATAATTTTAAAGTTTATCTGTAAAGTAGTACAGAAAATTCTGAAAGAAAATGAGTAATAAGGGTATATGTGTTGGGGAGTAATACTTGACCTATTAGATATGGAACTGTATATTAGTTATAAAACAAGTATTTTAAATCAATATTCAAACAATATGAAGCAACAGTAATTAGATTACTGATGGTAGTTGAACAGACAAGATAAATGAAACTAAATAAATTATTCATAAATATCAAAAATAAAAACTACTATCTAGTGAAGGCTACATTGTAAATCAATGAGATGAGGAATTCTTTTGTAAATAGTATTATGATAACCGGATAATAGTAGCAAAAATGTTTAGACTTTATCTTATTACTTACATTAAGACTGACATAAAAAATGAAATCATATCAGGAGAAAACATTGGTCAGTATTTTTATAATCTTGGCCAGGTAAAATTGTTTCTAAACATCATACTGTAAGCAGAAATTATAAAGCAGGTCAACAGATTTGATTACATAAAAATTGTCATAAAGCAATAAGAAAGCTTAGAATAAATGACATATGAAAAAATATTGCAATGTAATAAGGATTAATGATTTCTAATATGAGCAACCACAAATTGATAGACATGAACACCCAATGGTATAAACCATTAACTACACAAGAAATATTAACACAAACAGCCAATTAACATATTGAAATACACTCTCACTAAAAATAATGCAAAGAAAACAAACTTTTGGCTGTCACTGAAAAATATTAATGACTGACAATATTCTGTATCTTGTGCTCTATTGGTGGCAGTGTAAACTGGAACAGCTTTGGTAAAGGGCAGTCTGCCAATCTAGCTCAAAATTTTAAATCTGCATACTCAGTGACCCAGACAAAAATATATTTAGAAATTCAGTAGAAAGACATAATGCATAAAATATATAGACATATGTAGCAGTCTAAACTATACGTGCACAAATTAATATATTCTCCTCATAATCAAATACTGTATAGCAGTTATAAACACTTACTTGAAAATATGTCTACATTTATTGTGAGGGTTTTTTCCCTCCAACAGTCTCACTCTGTTGCCCCAGGTAGAGTGCAGCATCATCGCCATAGCTCACTGCAAACTCAAACTCCTGGGCTCAAGGGATCCTTCTACCTCAGCCTCCCGAGTAGCTGGGACTATAGAGCGCATGCCACGATGCCCACTAATTTTTCTAATTTTAGTAGAGATGGGGTCTCAAACTCCTTACTTCAAGCAATCCTCTTGCCTCACCTCCCAGAGTGCTAGGATTACAGGTGTGAGCCACTGTGCCCAGTCTATTGTGAAATTTTTATATCACTTGGATACAGTTTTGTATGTACATGTGCACATGCATAGGAAGATGTCCAGAGGCATCAACACAAGTGTTAACAGTGCCTAACTCTGGATATATAGGTGGATCTGGGGGGGTTATTAATTTTGTTTTGTTACTTATGTTTATTTTACGCACATACCACCTGACAAATAGTTGGCATGTGGTAAGGACTCAATGTGTGAATGAACAGATGGGCACGAATTCCTGATTACAATATGCATACCCCTTTGCTGATGTTAGAAATAAAGCATAAATAGCACCACTAAAGTCTCATTTCACAGAAAAGAGCAACAGGATTTCAATCAGAACTAGTATACTTATTCTTGAGGCTTCAGTCTCTTACAAATTCCTGATTATCTAGAGTTTTAAGGATTAACAGCTTTGGATAAAAAGGAATCTTTGAAGGAATCCAGCGTGCTGGTTCTTCACCTACTGTCTCTCAGCTCCAGTTCTACCCTTCTATCCCCTGCTCTGTGATGATGGGGCTGGGACTCAGCAAACTACATGTCCCTGACCCCTTTGACTGCTGTCCTCCTATTAGGTTAGGAAGACAAACAGGAAGTGCCCAGGGAAAGTTGGAAGGTAGGAAGAGAAAAACAAGATAAACTTCTTTGATTGCAAAGCCTTATCAGTGTGGATCTAATAATGGCAGTTGATCCATTCAACTACTTCCAGAACTTCTAGAACTGTCTAGATCACACCCCTTAGAATTACCAAGACCAGTTGTAGTTGGTGGTGAACTTTCTCAGAGGTCTGAGTATCAACACCTGCTGACCTTTTTTATTGTTGTTGCTCCAAGGCTCTGGTAACCCCACTTATTCCTCCTTTGTTCCCCCAAACCCCAGGACTAGCAGCTGCATCCTGCAGTTATGATCTCTGGGTTACCCTCTAATGCCTCTGTATCTACATCTCCTCTGTTGAAACAAGGTGGGTTTCCTGATTGGACACAGGCTGATAAGAGGTACTCGTGGAAGAACAGACACAGTAAAGTTGCTAATGGCAGGATTAAGACAGAGAGACATGAGCATGGGGGAAATAAAACTCAACAGAAATCAAATGGGGGGGGGTGGGGAGAAGAGGATGGGTAAAACCTTCCTATGGGTAAAATGAACATTATCTGGGTGACAGGCACACTTATAATCATCCCTCAAGCATTATAAAAGGGATCCATGCAACCCAAAATACTTTACCCCCATAAGACTTTGAAATAAATTTAAAAAAGAGACATAAATGCTAAAGGCCAATTTATTAAGTCAGCACTTTGGAGGGTATTTGAAATGTTAAAGGGAGGTTAACACAGAAAGACGTCTACATCAGCAAGGGTCTGGGCAGCTCTGTCCAGTGGAACTTCCTGTGATAAACATGTTGTCCAATTTCGTAACTAATAATCACATGTGGCTATCGAGCATTTGAAATGTTGTTACTACAACTAAGTAACAGAATTTTTAATTTCATTTGATTTATACTTAAATAGCTAGTGGCTACTGTATTGGTGCAGGTCTCGGGTGACTAGGGGGCAAGAGAACCTCAAAAATGTACCTCTATTAAGTTGCCAGATATTTTAAACAGGGGCTGGGGTTAGAAAAACAAAAGATACAATCTCTCTCTAAAGGACCTCAGTCCAGCAGTGGAAGACAGTCATGTAAAACAAACCACTTAGAAAAGATTATTCTGCCAAAAGCATGGAAGACCAATGTTAGTGGGAAGATCAAAGAAAGACAGGGACAAATCTAATTGTCCAAATTCAGAGATGACAGACCTCATGAGCCACAGCAGTGAGAAGTATTAAAAAATCTGACTTGTTGACACTTGGTAATCAATGGGAAATAAAAGAAGAATTGAGAATAAGTCCTCCTCAATTCTGGATTCTATCATTCCCTCAAGGTAATATAAAAAATAAGATTTGGAAAAAAGTGACCAATTTTGCTTGGATGTGCAAAGTTTAAAGGACTTATTAAACATTTAAATACATATGTTGAACAGACTAGAAATATTAATATGTATTAGTCTAGAACTCACAAGGTAAATTTGGTTAGAAAACACTGACTTGTGAATGATGTAGGCAGTATGGGAAGACAAACTAGTAGACATGACCACCCAGTAAAGGTAAAAAAAAAAAGAAGCGGGTCAAGTACCATACTTCGAGAAAGTACCTAAGAAGTAGAAAGAAAAGGAAATGACTAAGATACAGGTAGAAAGGAGATTAGCCCAAAGAGGCCTGTCTCAGGAAGCCACGATCCTGAAAGTTAGGAGTAATCAACACTGACAAATTATAAAAAGTGCTGACAATTACTATTTAGTATGTGGCAGATATTTGCTAAACATTTCATATTAAACCCATTTAATCTTTAAAAGAATCCCCTAATGTAACTTATACTGCAATGTCCATTTTATAGATGAAGAAACTGAGGCACAGAAAAGTTAAATCGCTCACTGAAGGTCAATACACAAAGGGTAAGTAGCAGAGCAAGCATCTGAACCTAGGTAGCTTGGTTCCAAAGCCTGTAAGAGAGAGGGAAGTTCAGTAAAGACTGAAAAACATTTGTGTGCAGCTCTGGCTAGAGCATATGCCAAAGGAGCATGCTTTATGGTCGAGGGGACATAAACAATTTTAAGCCTTTTAATGTGACATGCAGTAAGGCAAAAAGAAAATTCCTCTACCCTACTTTAGCTAAGGCTCAATTACAGTCTCTCAGGATAGGGCCACAGGCAATTCTTAGATAAACTGAAATTGGAAGAGCAACTACCTAAACCAAGTGTTCTTGAACCAATTCTCATATTAAAACCTTTTAAGAATACACATGATAGGACCTAGACATTTTAAAAAGAAAAAAATAAGTTTCTCATATACTTCTGATGCACAATCAGTGTTAAGAACACTGGTCTAGTTCTAGATTATAAAAAAAAGCAAGAGAACCATTTGCTATGGGACTAACATGTTGTATAGGTTAATCTATGATGAAAATGTGAGCTTTCTGGATTACTTTTGTAGAAAAGCAAACATGCCCCCAAAACAATGGATGTATTTTTAATTAAATATATAAGTTCATTTTATACTACACTGTGATTCTATTTTCTTCATAACATTGGGTTATCCATAATGTCCACTCCCTTATTACATCCTGGTTAACTAATAATTAACTGAAAAGTTATAGGTAATGTCCCCAATTTCTTGGCAAGGCAAAAAACAAAATGAAATAAAAACATCCAGTGTTACAGAAGTTGTCACTGAATAGGAGGTTGAGGGTGGTAGTGAAGATCTGAAACACCCATCGTCAAATGTACACAGAATAAGAACATTTGAAATCTTGGTGTTTTTGCATGTATGCATTCAATTGTATATGCTTCCCTCAATCATGACTGATTTATTTTTATTATTTTATCATCACTGCTATATTATCCATTTTATTATTTTTTATTGTAAACCACTCCTATCAAAGCTAATTAGAAAAAGTAGAAACTGGAGGCTGTAAAGTACAGGGGGAAGAGCGAGAGAAAGGATATGTAAAATAGATGGTACTTCATTTTTGTAAAAACAATGACTTTCTCCCTTTCCACCCTCTCCACTCAAAAAAAAAATAAACCCCACCATCATTTACATGTATATGCTCCATAAAGCTATCCAAACATGAGCAAATAAGTGGCCACAATGGTTAACGACAGCAATTCTAGATTGGGGGTAGAGAGGAGAATGAAAAAAAGACACGGAATAGGTAACAATAAAATCACTAGCAAAAGCATATCCATGATGTAATGTTAGGTGAAACTGATGAAATAAACACATGAACAAAGAACAGGGGTGAACATGAACTATTTGCATTCATTCAACAAAAATCTGTTCAGTGAAAATCCTGAACTGATTAGATGTATGCATACATAGTAAGCAATTCCTAGCTGGGACTGCTACAATTTTAATATAGTTTTTAGAATAAAAAGTAGAAGAAAATAAAGCAGATGAAAGAGCAGAGCTATAGATATTTGCACTATATCTGGAGGCTAAAGAGATGACACTAACAATCATACTTTTGTCTCTAGAAAGGAGGTATACAAACTGGGCTATCACATATTATTATAGGCTGAATTGCTCCCGAAATTCAGATATTGAAGCCCTAACCCCCAATGTGACTGTATTTGGAAATAGGGCCTTTCAAGAGGTAACTAAAGTTAACTGATGTCATAAAGGTTGGCCCTAATCTAATAAGACCAGGGTCCTTATAAGGACGAGACATCAGGGATATTGCACACAGAGAAAAGGCCACGTGAGGACACAGAGAGGTGGTGGTAGTCTGCAAGCCAAAGAGAGAAACCTTAGGAGAAACCAAACCTACCAACAGTTTGATCTTGGACTTCCAGCCCAAGATCTATGAAAAAATGTGTTTTTAAGCCACTAAACTTTTGTACTTTGCTATGGCATGTCTAAGCAGAAAAATATACAGATTTTGTATGAAGTTATCATGGGCACAACAAATGGTAATCTATGTAAAAATGTAAATTTTTAAAAAATTACACAAGGGTATTCCCACTCACCCCCCAACTCTGCTCCCCCTCACCCCAAACATCCACATTATTGTACTTCTGGGGGATGAGAGGACCCAGAGGCATAAGTCAACAAGTCTGAATCATAAAACAAAGATACTGAACTTCTGGAGAACCAGAAACAGGAGGAGAAAATCTACTTTATTCTCAATTAAATCAAAAACTAAGCAAAAGAAGTCTAGTTGCTTCCTTGAAATTACAGTGACGGAAATACAAAAAAGCTTATTTCCATCAAACAAAAGATCATAGGTAAGAGGAAATTAAACAGTATCAATTTAAGGTGCACAAAATGCTAACAGTTTCATTAAGTACAGTGGTTCTCAAACTTTAGCAGACATCAAAATTATCTGAAAGACTTGTTAAAAGGCAAATCACCTGAAGAGTTTCTGAATCAGTAGTTTTAAGATAAGGCTTAAGAATTTTCAGCTATAACATGTTACCAGATGCTGCTGAAGTTGCTGGTCTAAAGAACAAACTTTGAAAACTAATAATTTAGTGTATAATAATTATTATATATTAATGAATATGGAGTGTATTAGAGGGGTCCCTCATTGCTGCTAGTCTCCCAAAATGTCTTAAGTTCTATTTGAATTCTACCTGAATTATTTCAAAATAATAATTTTGGGGGGATGGAAGGAGTACCATAGCAACCACAACGAGAACCATTTAAATCAAAGCAAAACCTGTCATGAACAATAGTTCTATGAGGTTTCAATTCTGAAATTATTAGCTCTTTAAGCTATATTTAACACAGTATATTATGTAAAGAAGTTTCACTGGCCTAAATCTGAAGACTAGATTAAAAGCCAGTATCAAAACAAGTTGCTTCCCTAGGTCTTAGGAAAAAAGGTCCCTTTTTAAAATAAGTTATTTCAGATTCCTTACTAGGAATTAATAACCTGGTTTTTAAGTACAAAGTAAATACAGTAATACTTACCTTCAGCACAAGAATCACATTATTTCCTGGATGTGCCTTTTGAAAGAAATAATTTCCACGTGGTATCTGAGCACTTTGTGTCTCAGGAGTCAGTTATTTACATAAACACAAACAACTTTACCATTATGGTAGAATACCATAAAATATTGAAGATACTTTACAAAAGCTGTGAGGATACATATAATAAAGTTTTTAAACTTTTAACAAAACTTGAAAACCAATGCAAAATTCTGCTCAATAGAGAATTTTAAAATCTAAACCCAAACACATTTTGATAGGTACATAATATACAAAATCTAACTTTACAAGGGGAATAGTAATAGCCAATGCCTGTCATCAACACCTCAGCAGTACATCAATACCTTTACAAACAGCATCATATACTAGCTTAATTTTTTTCTTCCTCCTCTAGGATCTTTCGTGAGAGGCACTTATAAAGAACACTAGTTTTGGCGACGCTATAACAAACATACACATAGTATAATGATATGTTTTACTATACTAAGTTTCATTTATAAAGAAATTTTTATAAGTTCAAAAATAGGTTGTTGGTAACATAATTACCTTCAAAGCATTGCTTTTGATTTTCATTCACAATATTACTTCATTAATCTTAAACAATAGTTTCAGCTACAAAATGTTCTACAGCTTTATCCTTTTTGAAAAGGAGGTAAATAAAAGCAGTGAAGATACTCATAACTTCTAGTTAAACATTACCAACTTCATTTCACAGCAGTGATTAGTAGAGAACATTTTCAATTAAAGTGGTATACAATTTACAAAAATAGAATGATTATATAATGCAAAACATTGTCCTCCGTTATGAAGAATATATCTATGTGGTTGTACGTGTGTGTATATATATGAATGTGTATATATACATATTTAAGTTTCACAATTAAATAGCCCTTATTCAAGTACTTTTTTCAGTTTTCTCTTGAAATAATCACCTTGCTATATTTGTAAATACATAAAAAAATAAGATTAATCTAAGAAAACGTTAAAAGTTTCAGTGTAGTTTGACTTAAAAATCAGCCATTTACTTTAGTGAAAACCTGGCTGAATTCAAAACAGGTTTAGGTGCCATACTAAGTTCAACAACTTAAAAATATTGATATATTTAAGTGTCAAATAATTAATAAATTTCCAATGTGCTACCATTAGAGCAAAGTTAAAAGGTTAATCTATTTATCACCTAATCTTAATCCCCAGACAAAATTCATTTATATATTATAATTAAAATAATACACTGATATACAATATACCTGCTTACAAACACATAGGTAGCCATAAATAAAACTTTATTCTTTAATTTCATTTACAAGCTACCAAATATTATATATCATACACAGTGCTGAACACTTAAATGGCTGCAGTCATGGAAGGATCCCGACTGAATGGAAAGCTGATGATAAAGAAAAGATAAAGGCAAAGTAATACTGTAACAGAAAGGTGGCAAAAGCGTAGTTTTGCCATAATAAAATCAATCAGATTTATGATTATACATCAGTTCTGGTTAAAACAAAGTCTGAGTGCCATGCGATTCTCAGCTTTATTGTTTGCAGTCTGACTTAAGTCTGTAGAGTCATTTTGTCTTTTGCAGTTATTAAAATAAAAAAGTTAAAAACTATAGCAGCAACAAGCAAACCCTGTGACAGGAAGGCAAGGGTTAAGAACTAAAAAGAGTTTATACAGTATGTTTAGGGAAAGTGTGTGCAGTTTATCTTCCATCAGCAGGAGTTCGACTGAGGGACAACATGATTCGAGCAAATCGCTCACAGAGTTCATGCGTGGAATACGAAGGTAACTTCGGTGGCTCATGGAAACCTTTAATCTCCATAGAACAATCAAGCAGTTTTGGCAGAAAATCTGTCAGCTTTTCTTGGAGGTTTGCTGCAAATATAAACAATTCAATTTAACTAAAGATAGAATTTATCAGATGATCGTCCTCAACATGATTTATTAATTTATAGTGATATGTAAAATAATAGCCATTTTGGGGGAAGAGATAAAAATATAAATGGCAACAGCAATGTGCACAGCTATCAATAAGAAAAAAAAGTAATGATGTGAAAATATTATGGAATATAAAAAATGGCAAGAATAAATAACATCTAATTCTAACTGCTTCTAAACTCAACAACTCAAATGTGACTAGCATTGTTTAAACTTACATTCCATTTCTTGACCAAGGTAGGAACACCATCGATTTCTCATATCTTCCACAGCTAGTATATCTTTCTCTTCCATTTCATCCACCAGTAATAGGGGCAAAAATGGGACAATAAAATCATTCATGATAATCAGACCATTGTTTACTTCTCGATCTTCTCCAGATTCAAACAGTTCTGCAGCTTGCTCATTTAATTTCTTAATGCAATGGGGGAAAGAACAACAGGTTTAGTTTCCTTTTTTAATTAAATAAAAATACTGGCGATAACACTAAAGACAACATAAATATGTTCATAAACAGTATTGGAACAAATGGCCCTCAGAAAAAATAATCTCAACCTATTCTAGAACTGAAAGTCTCTTAGAAAAAGCTATGCATATGACAATAGCAACAAAAGCAAAAAGCAGTGGATAAAATATTGTTGCTATATTTTTAGTTCATGTTCAGCTTATGTTACTTTGATCATCACTATATGGGTCATTTTTTATTCTCTAGAGGTTAACTTTCTCCAATTCTAAAATTCTACAAGCACTCAAAGTAGTTTCAAAAATAAAGAAATTCAGACTCCACTGTAATTTTAAAAACTCTTCATCATTTTATCTGTAAATGTCAAGTGAATATAAGCTGTTATATTCCATGATACAAAAATATAAAGGTAACCAATTCGCTTATTCCTTCAATAAATTCTTAAAACATGCCATGTGCCAGAAACTGTTCTAAATGCAGAGGTGCCCAAGTGATTAATACAGAATCTTAAGATTCTCCAATGTAAACACAAAACTAGAAAGTCAGGGAGTTTTGAGTCTTACATTCCCTTCTTCCCACTCATCTAATAGTTTCCACATCCTTTGATTTCATTCCCTTCACCATCTTCTATACCTCCTGCTTCACATCAACTTGTACTGCTGCCTTAGTTGAGGCCCTCACCCTCCTTCCTCTGTCTTTGCCCTCTAAGGACTTTTGACTTCAATCTACTCTTTTCCATTTCATCCTCTAATAAACCATATATTCATACAGTGTTCCTTTGGCTGGAAAGTTCTTCACCCTTCTCTACAATGAATAAAACTCCTATTTATCCGTCAAAATCAGATCAATGAATGTTTACCTTATTTCTTAAGGTTCTTCCTAACAATTCCAGGCATATCATTTGCATATTTCTCATAAAGGCACTTCTTCCAGAACAATTATTTTTGTATATCTCTTACCGGATTTGGTTTTCTAAGGACAGGTAGTATGTCTTACTCATCTCTATATCCCTTAGAACCTGACAATCATTAAATATACAAGACAAAAAGCCCCGAAAGGAACACTAAAATAATCCTCATGAGGTTTCATTTGAATTCCTATGTAAAACAAACAACTAACTGTGGCTAGTTAATGGTGGAAAAATGGTATTCCATCATTTTTTTTAATGTTTCAGAGAAACCATTAAGTCTTGGTTCTATTTACTTTTAAAATCTGCTTTACTAAAATATTCCCCATACCCCCACAAATTCAACATTTTTAAGTTAAATAAAAATTGCTCCACATTCTATGCATATTTGTATATACTTATATAAAACTTTGTATTTTTTAAAGCCAAAATACATATAATTTAGGTGCTCCTTCTCAGGGATAGCTTTGAAAACCTTTGAAACTAGGCAAATTAAGAATACCATCCTCAGTGGATACAAACCATCAACAATTTAACTTTTAAGATGCACTTGAATGCAGTAAAATGAGCTGACAGAAAAACAATCTTCTAATATTCCCATTCAAAAACTTTAAAGACATATTCACACTACATTTAATATATACTATGTATTTCTACTAAAAAAAAAAAAAAAAAAGAAACCAAAAGTTTACCCAATTAAAGTTTTTTGGTTTTTTTTTTTTTTTTTTTTTGAGACACAGAGTCTCACTCTGTTGCCCGGGCTAGAGTGCAATGGTGTCAGCCTAGCTCACAGCAAACTCAAACTCCTGGGCTCAAGCAATCCTACCGCCTCAGCCTCCTGAGTAGCTGGGACTACAGGCATGCGCCACCATGTCTGGCTAATTTTTTCATATATGTATTTTTAGTTGTCCAGCTAATTTCTTTCCAATTTTTAGTAGAGACGGGATCTCCCTCTTGCTAAGGCTAGTCTCAAACTCCTGAACTCAAAAGATCCACTCACCTCGGCCTCCCAGAGTGCTAGGAGTACAGGCGTGAGCCACCATGCCCGGCCCAATTAAAGTTTTTTAAAGTACACTTAAAGCATGTAACAAGCCTGTATAGGTTCAAACTACATACACCCTTTGAATACCTTTGTCATAATTTTTTTAAAGAGGAAAAACTATCACAACTTAGAAGTTCACAATATAGAATAGGGTAATGTTAATAGTTAACTGAGAGTAAAATCAAATCAGAAAAAGTATAAAGATGGAATTTGTGTTTTTTACATAAAGGTAAGCTTATTCAAAGAACAAAGTACTCCAGACATCTGGAGTTAAGTAAACTGGTGGAAAAAAAATTGTTAAAAAGAATATGTAAAGGTTTATAACAATAATAATATTTCAGCTCATACATAGATCATGAAAATATTTGAGGAAAAAACCTACCAATCACCAGATGCAAAAAAAGATACTATATTGCAATAACTACTTTAACATTATGCACATCAACTATACCACCATTTATAAATTCTCAGAAAAATCTATTTGTTTTTGGGAATAATGATATTTCTTAATGATCTATGAAGCCCCTCTTTTCCCACCAAGAAAAAGGAATGGTAGTGTGATGATAAAATCTAAATATAGGAACATAAACTGATCCCATTTTAAAAATATTTCTGGTTTAACATCTGCAATACCTAGAATCCATAAAGATTAAGTGATAAAGAATTGAATGTAATTTGCCATCTTAAGGAAATAGACCCAGTTTATAGACATCACCATGATTTTTATCCTAACAGAGTTTATTTATGAGTCTGCAAAACTTTCCCAATGTAAGACAAAATGATAAGCACACTCTATGTGCATTCAACTTACTAGTAAACATTCTCTTCTATAATGTGATATCAGTTCTTCATCATGTCCTCTGTATAAGCCTTTGGACAAGAGTTCTTTGTTATTCTGATAAGCACAGATAAGGAACAGCAAGGCATCTATATAACTTAAAAAATTTAAAAAAATACAGCATTAGTATTTGATCTTTGTAAAAAAAAAAGTCAACTACAATTATAAATCATTTTAAGTATACACATAAATTTTGACTATCTAAAACAATATTATAATTAAAAATACTATCTGATGTAGCATATGCCTGACAGCATCTTTTTAGTAACACCAGCATCTGAAACCAGGAGATCATTATGTATTAAAAGTAAAAAATAAACTGGGGGGGAGGGGGAGAGAAATTAAGAAAAAACTGGGAGAAGAGATCATAATTGATGGATTCAGATAGTTCTTTCTGTCTTCTTTGGTATTTATTTTCCTGATGTCTTCCATTTAGACTCAGCATAGGACTGATGTGAAAGCCAGCAATCTACTTAACAACACATGTTATTTTTGTATGAAGAAAAAAATCAGATTACTTTGTTTTATGATGACAAATATCATTTGGTTTGTTCAATGACTATTTAATCAGGCTTTTTCTATGTGCAGACAGTCCTAGTCATTGAGAAAAATGTAAAACATAGAAGAGAGAATATCCAAGGAGATAGAGGAGGTGGAAAGGGGAAAAATGCTTCTAAATCTGAGAAACCTGGTGGGATAAAACAAAAAAGCCCAAAAACTAACACAAAAGGCTCACAGGATTGGGTGAATGTGTTATAACAATATAGGTCTAGATATTACGAAGTTCAAACCAGGTTTAAAAAAGGGTCGTAACTGAGTATTATTTTTACCTCTGAAATAATTCTTCTAACATGTTAGAGAAAAAAATGTATAGGCACATATTTGTATAACTGAAATATGAAAGATATTTTAAGATATCTACTTTGTGTTGGTTTTTCTAATAAATATCTTCCCACACATTAATATGGAGAAATAGAACATTCTAAAAAGTGAAAGTGAAATATTGAAAAGAAACACAATTTTAAAACTCTAGGTTATGCTGCCAATCAGTGTTACTGTTTATTATTTAATACATGTGCTCAGACATAAAATAAATCCATTCTATACCCCACATGTTAAACATAAAATTATTTGGAAATTAATGCACACATTTGTGAAAAATCAAATTACACCCCGAAACTGTCCTAACAAGTAAGTTTATTTTAAATAATTTTTTTGAATGGCTTTTCAGGAATTAGTTTTTGAGAAAACTTAAATTGAGTATAAAATTTTATTTTAAAATAATATGATTATGTTAACATACCCTCAGCTATTTTATTTATTTATAAAAAAAGAAGAGAGTGATGATATTAAGCGTTGTTTTTACACCATTAAGTTGCAGTAGTTTGTTATACAATAACTAGCACATCTATCTTTTCTTCATAGCTATTAAGTTTCTTATTAAAAAAATCTTTCCTAAATGACATTCATATCTGGCCTTTTAGACTTGAGTCACCACTCTGAGAATAGCTCTGAAACCATGACCATGTCCAATTTTCTACTGAGGTGTGCAAAATGTTCCATATTTTATCAAGCTTTAAAGTGCTTATGAATGCGTATTCACATAAATCCAGAATAAGATTCAGCAATCCAGTTACCACATTCTTATCTAAGATAAAATAAGATTAGGAAGCCTGGTAGACTCGATTTATCTTCTACTTATACTACTAAACAATCACAGTTCCTAAAACCACAATTTCACTTCACTACTCACAGAATTGACAAGGGCCTATCAGTAAATATTTCATTCAAGTCTCTCAATTGTTATATTTTCATTAAAAAAAATTTGACAGATCCTTTTGGCAATATTTTATATATAGCTATCTACGGTAACTTATATTTAGAATGGTAAAACTAATATTTCTTTTAAAGTTATTCTATAAATATTATTTGTCACTATTATTAATTTCCTAGTTGACCCTTCCAGTTTAATAAGCATTTCCCATACTAGAAATATTTGGCTGTCTGAACAAGTATGTATTTGAGAATTGAAAGGCAAATTATAAAATTTAAACATACTTCCAAGTTATATGTTAAGGACCTTTAACAAATGCTCACTAGGAACAACTAGTAGAAGTTGTGTAGGTAGCTACAAATTGACAGTTTCATCCTTTTAATTCTTACTGAGGTAAAAACATTTTTTACAGTTGTGATTTCACTAAATTATATAATACAGGGGTTTCTATTTCAATTTTTGTCTCCTTAGTTATTTGTGTGATCTTGACAAAGTTACTGCATCTCTGTGGAGCCTAATTTCTTTATCTGTAAAACTGAAATATCTTTTTTGATCTTAGACACTCTATTTAATTGTAAGATTGTATTACTATTTTTCTCATAACAGCACGATTATAAATCCTAAAAGTGAATTTGAATATTCCTATTAAAGAAATACAATCTTGACTAACATAGTGTATAAAATGGAGCTATTTATCAAAACAGTTTTCTATTTCAATGACCAAAGTGAAATTATCATAAATAGCATAAGGACTACGAGCTTAATAATTTATATCTAAGCATTTAGATATAATGTTAAGTCAAACATTATTTGTTCCTGTTATGTGGTAACTTTTTAAATTATTTAAAACTTAATGCTAGAGTAGCACTGTCCAACAAAACTTTCTACAACAATGGCAATGTTCTATGTTGGCTAATACAAAGACCACTAGCCACATGCGGCTACTGCACATTTGAAATGTGGCTAGTGCAACTAAGAAACTGAACTTTTCATTTTAATAAATTTAGTTAATTTAAATTTGATTTATCACAAAGGTTGGTGGCCACCATGTTAGACAATATAACTCTAGAATTAAATGTCCATCTTGGCATTTAAAAAAAAAAACATCATTAACTCAGCAGGAGCTTCCTATACTTTATAAAGATAAAAAGAAGGAAGGAAAAAATTCAATATCCCTTTTACTTCGTTGCAATATGATACTATTGAAAATAAACAATTTTCTCAAAAAACAATCACTAGTCAAGTAAATTAATGTTAAAGAATATGCATAAAGAAATATCTGGAGAAATAAGTAAATAATCTGAAATGGGAAGCTAAGCAAAATCCATCCTTTCTTAATAACAATTAAAATAATAATAAATAACAATATTACAATTAACTAGGTAGAAATGTCTTTAAGACTATCTTTAACTTAAATGAAAATTAATCTAAAATGTGTTTGGAGCCTACAGCTATATTTTTTATGTTACCCAGAAGTTCAGACAAAGAGACAGATTGGAAACACTATCTCTGATATGAAGTCAAAGTTAGACTCAGAGAGAATATGAAAAAGGCTGGT
Organism: Mirza zaza; assembly: GCA_008750895.1. NCBI lineage: Eukaryota > Metazoa > Chordata > Mammalia > Primates > Cheirogaleidae > Mirza > Mirza zaza. Next base: position 12,997 of record VSMD01131055.1, on the reverse strand, counting down.
GATTGAAGGTAGATATTAGGGAATAAAAACAGTTGCATTTGCTGGACTCCCAGCTTCTTTGGTTCCAGAAAACTTTCTAGGTTTCCATTCAATTCTATTCCATCCTATGTTTCAACTGCAGTATTTGAGAGCTAATAAAAATAAAGACACTAATGCCAACGTTACAGATTTAATTTAAAATGGGAAATATACTTTATCTGAGGTATATGGGAAGTCTCTGTACTAACCTCATAATTTTTCTGTAAATCTAAAACTATTCTAAATTAAAACATTTATTAAAAATACATATTGTGAATAAAATCTTTTCTATAGATGAGGTCAAATCTGAATAGAATTAAGTACAAAAATCAAGCTCTTTTCATATTTGTCTGCTTTGCCTTACCTTTCTCTTTGAAAATTTTCTAGCCCAATTATGAGATACATAGTTGTTTCCCTGAATTTCCTATAATCCTGATGCCACTCCTGTAGGTAAAAGAAAAGTATTAAAAATAAAAATTTAAAGTAAGATTTTAAATTTACAATAAAATTGTTCATAAAGTAAAACGTTATTCTAATAATTATTTGATGTAATAAAAACAAAGAGTTCAAAATTAAGATAAACTAGACCTAAATCAAGACTTTATCTGATACACAAGATTATTTATTAATAATAAACATAAAAATTATTAAGCATTGATGAGAAAATAAATAATAAAGATCTCACTGGAAGACAACAGAAATACCAAGGCAGTATAAACAATCAAGTAATCTCTCTCTCAAAAATCATATCACTAAAATATTATTGTAGTAACATCGCACTGAGGATAGGAGATAAATGACATTATTTTAACATGAATCAAAGCTTGGACACTTAGTTAATAAAGAATTTTAGGGAACTAAAAGAAAAATGTTATAACAGATTTATTTAACCTTTTAGTTTAGCCAAATTGGTGGTAAATTTGATTTTAAATGTGGTAGCTTAATAGTTTATTCAGCTGAGATATGGTAAAAGGATAGATGCAATTCACTTTTCACTGCCCCACCCCCAAAACAATTACAGGGTATATAACAGGACTAAACAATTCTGGGCTGATATCCTATAGCTCTCAAAGACAAAAAAATTAGGATTTTCTTAACTTGTTTAATAAAATTGAAGAAAAAGAACTAAAATTCAATATAGGATTAATCTAAAAGAGAACAGTGACAATAAAAGTGTTAAAGATTTTATATACACATCATTATAAGCAAATAAAAATAAGAAACATAGATAAATTATTGGGCAATTAATATATTCCCCTTAAATATAAACTATTTAAATTTTAATTTAAAATTTTCAAGGTATAATTTTGATACTATTAGTAGATCTTAACACATAAAGGTATAATTTGTCCTGCAAGTATTGTGTTAGCTTTTCTGGAGAAGGTATTCAAACTGCCATTCCATGTTATCATTAGATTTGCCTTAGAAGCTGTGAGTAGGCAAACTTTTCCTGTAAAGAGCCAGATAGTAAATATTTTATACTTTGCAAGTCTCATCTTTTGCAGCTACTCAACTCTTGTGACTACGGTGTGAAAGTAGCCACAGACAACACATAAACAAATGGATGTGTTCTGATAAAACTTTATATGCAGAATCCAAAAACAAGTCATTTAAATACATATAATTTAATGGCTCTGCAGTTAGAATATGAGAATGTTTCAGAATAAAAATATGCTTAATCCAATCTGTTAAAGCAACTTGAAGGAGGGGTTGCACAATCAAATCACAATTAAAAATCAAGTCCCATGAGCTTGAATCTTGAGGACATGGGTAGAGAGATAAAGCAATTTGAAGGGCACAGATTTAGAGGTATTATTAGCTAAAAGATGACTTGCTCTGCATGGTCATGAGAAAACATATTCTGGATATTTATGGCCCCAGATTGCATATCCTGGTTAAAATCTCTGGTCAATGTGTCTCCTTTATGAGTAAAATAAATGTGTTTGTATTTCTATCTATGTTAACTTCTAATCGACTTTAAATAAGGGCCTTTCACAATTGAAATGGGTATTGTATATGGAGTGAAGAATGGATCCAATTTTCACTTATTTCCCAGAAGCACTTGTTGAAAGTAATTCCATTATTGACTGATTTGCATCTCTATGGCATTCTAGATTTTCTATTCTTTTTTACTATTTTAATTTACCTATTCTTATGTTAATATCATTATAAAGCTATAATGGTTGAGACAGTATATGTCTTGATTTCTAGTAGAATAAGCCTTTCCACCTTCCTCTTCAGAAATGTCTCCAGCAGACGAGCATCTTTGCATCTCCATAAAATTTTTCAATCAGCTTATCAAGAACCATAAAACATCTTGGTAGAATTTTCATAGGGATTGCACTGAATCTATAAAATCTATAAACTGTGGGAGAATAACTGATAACTACACAATATTGAGTTTTCTATATCATTATGCATATCCATTTATTTAGGGCTTCTTTAATGTTTCTCAATAAATTTTGTAATTTCCCTCACACAAGTCATGCACATCTTTTATTCAATTTATTTCTAGGTACTTTATAGTTTTGGTGTCTTTTATAAATTTCATTTTCTAATTATTTGTTATTGGTATAAGAAAATAAAATTGATACTTGACATAGATTTGTATGTTGCAAACTTCTCTTATTAATTCTAATAATTTATCTGTAGATTTCATTTGAATTTCTAGGCAAAATATGCAAATAATGATGACTTTGTTTCTTCCTTTTCAATCTTTTACTTTTTGCTTATTTTTGTTGCCTACTGTCTTTTTCCTAATCACAAAAGTAAAGTTTTCAATGTTCACAATTCTACATATTTGCTGCAGTTTTGTTGTTTTTTTATTTTGTATTTTAGAGATACTCTTTAGTAGATTAAGGTACTTAATTCTTATCCTTATATTCCAGGATAAGGGTTTTCACAAAATATGTGTGTTTTTCTGTATCCTCTTCTTCTCTGTGAAAGTGGTGAATTATACTAATTGTTTAAGAGAATCTAAAATACTATAACTAAATTTGCAAATGGGACCAAACATTAATCAAAGGCACCCAGGAAAGCAATTTAAAATTTATTAGATTTATATATTTTTAAAAAGACAACATATAATGTTGCATTTAAAAGCCTGAAGAAATACTAGGTGTTTGAATTGGTTAGTTAAAATAAAGAATACCAGTTATAAAGCCAAAGTTAACACAGAGTTCTGTGAACAAAAAATCCTGAAAGCACACATACAAGTGCCCATGTGCATGCTCTCTCTCTCTCACAGACCATGCAGTCTCATAATGACAAATGTGTATGGCATATAATGACTAAAACAAATCTCTAACCTTCACCAAAAATACCTAAGGAGGCAAACTGAAAGAAAAAAAATACAGCATTATCTTCAGTGCAGTATAGCAGTTAAGAATGTAGGTTCTACTAGCAAAATTGTATACTTCTAGCTATGAAAACCTTAGGCAGGTTAGTTCACCTCTCTATGTCTCATTTTCTCATAAAATAAGTATATCACCTACATCAGAGTTTTACTGTCTAAATTAAATCAGTTAATAAACGTAATGCGCTTAGAAGAATGGTTGGCATACAAGAGGCTCTAGATAAACATTTCTTGTTATTGTGTAATGACAATTTCAGAATTAATTTCAAAATTAGCAGTGTAGTTTGAGATTTTGTTTTTAAGCTAGAAAAGTTCATTTAAAAAGTAGTTGAGAACTACTAGTATTGGAATACAAAATTATATATATAATAATTTGTATATAAAAACAAAAAGCAAAACCTTCCTTTTTTGTTTTAAATTTGTTGGTCTACATGCCAAATCAAATAAACCCTAAAATTATTTATAAAAGTATTAATAACTTGATCATTGACTTAGAAATTTAATTATTACTTATTCAAAACAAATGCAAACTTAGTTGTGCTGAAATGAAAAGAGCGTTAGGGTACTACAAAATCCCTCAACCTCTACAAAAGCACATTACCTCATATTCCTCTAAGTTTACTTCTTCAGGTTTTATCATTTCCAGTTTGGCTTGAGCAACTTTCATTATGTTGTGACACCTTCAAATAAAAACAATATATTTGTAAATCAAAAGCAAAATCCATAAAAACTGAAAAATGTGTGTTACACAAAACTACCAAACACATATAGAACTGAAATCCATTGTCACTGAACAATAATTTTTTGTAGAAACAACTCCCAAATAACCCTAAGTGGAAAATGTGTTTGTCAGACTAATGTTGGATAATTTACAAAGAAGACAGCATCAATTGTGTTACATTTATACATGGCTTTTAAAGTATTCTATTAATACAGCTTGCATAAGGAAAAAATGAAATTGTGTTTTTATACTGTGCATTAATTAAGCAAGCTCAAGAAAGATAACACCTTCTTTTTCTCCCAAATGTCATTATTCTTAAATAGTAAAAAGAAAGAGTCCAAAATGCAGCTATTGTTTCATGTAAAATGGAAAATATTTCAATGGATTTTATGATTAAAATCATTGATAAAGAAATTCCGACACATATGTTTAGTTAAATCACATGCACCTAACTATCTTTTAAGCACAAGAAAAATCATATTATCAAAACAGACTGACTACTTGTAGTCCCCAGGGCAGGAAATTGTAAGACTGAAAAGTTAATGTGATTACTCCATTAATATTGTCTCCAAATTCAATAGCATATACTCACTGGAACATAGGACACTGACAGTCCAGATAGTGAGGGTCATAATAGGTCATATTTCTGAGCTCTGTGCAGTAACACAGTAAGTGATGTCCATATTGCTAACACAAATAGTACTAGCGAAGATTCCTTCAGCACTCAACTATCTACCAGATATTGTTCAAAAGCACTTACTTGTATTTTTTCATTCAATCTTACATTTCACAGCAGACACAAGAGGCAGGAATTGATCCTAGATGCTCTGCTTGCTCTCATATTCTCCTTTGCTACACAATTTTTTACTTCAGTATTTGGGAGACATTCATAAAGGATAATCATTTGTTTTGGAACTAAAATGTAATTAAAATGAACTCCAAAATAGTGTAAATGTGTTTACATAATAACTTTCAATACTTTGGACCTTTACCTAGGCCCTAATTTCTTGTTAATGTCATTCATTCTAATTAGATTAAATTTTAATTTTTTACATTAATGGTTTTATAGGAATTTCTAAGAGAAAATATTTTTCTCTTAGAATGAATTTTTCTCTTAGAATGAATTCAAATGAATTCAACCATTTTAAGCTTTCTCTTTATGTCAAAGAATGTTTAATTATTTTATTTATATACATGACTAAAAACTTTTGTCCAGTGATTCTCTAACAAGGGTGATCTGGCTCCCCTAGGGGTTGTTGGACAATACCTGAAGATATTCTGAGCTAGCCCAACTTGGGGGTTGGTACTGGCATAGAGTGGGTAGAGATCAGGGATACTACTAAATCCTACATATCACAAGACAGCCCCCACAACAAAGAATTATCTAACTAAACCTGTCTATAGTACGAGGTTGAGAAACTCCTTTTGTTTCTCTAAAATAGAGTTCCATAAGGGTAATAATTCCTTGATCCACAATAAAAATCTATTAAAATGATCTAAATTATTTTTAGTTCAAACTTTAAAAGGCCATGACTATAGACTCCAGAGAATTTACTCTGCAACTGTTCAAATTAAATGAGGTCAAATTTTGTGCTGATATATTAAAATATATGTTCATGCATGTATAAACATTTAAAAATTACACTAAGAATCCAAAAAAAAGAACAATTTGAGCATACAAAGTTTACATTTTTAAATTACCTTTCATCAAAACTCAAATTTCTATCTGCAAATTGTTCTAGTAATGTTTTCTCAATGATTTTCTTTGGTGCCTGGTTCTGGATAAAGTAGACCACTACATGATGTAAACGATAATCTGTTTCTGGTGGTGTGTCTTCTTGGGCCAACTGAACCAACCTTGAATACTCCAACTTAATTGCCTAGAAAATGTGATGAAAATGATAAGTTTGGTTAATTATAATAATTAAAATCCCTCAATATTACAACTTCAATTCTTCTTGCATTCAAATATATTTTATTCTTTCAGCAGATCTAAGAATACTGCCTCGTGTTCCACAGTTTCAAAAAATTTTCTAAATAATTAACCACATATGTCCTTCCTTATCCCTTCTTTATATAATGATCTTTTTGTTTCCACATGCAGAAGTGGTAAATAATACAACTGAGCTTACAATTTGAGTGATTTTATAAAATTTTTCAGAGCCTGGTAAAGTCTATTTGAAGACATCATAAGACAGAGACGCTAAATTCTCCTATCCTGTTTTACCTTTCAAGTGTCAGTTTGAATAGCCTAATTCTAGGGTTGATAGCTCCCAAGAACACTGTTATCTGAAAGAAAATGGCTGGCTCTTAAATGCATAGTAATATAATCACGATTAACTCTTAGATGAATGACAAATAAGGGATGCAACAGCAAGCCCTGAAATTATAATTACCACAAAAGGAATTCCCTGTTGCTTCAATAGTATTTAAATTGTATTAATATAATAATGATTATACATTATTATCACTATTACTACCGACATGCTTAAATTTACTTTTTCTTTATAAACAGAGACAGCTCAGAATTTAACGGTAATTATAATGGGAAATATTAATAATAAACACCAATACATGGTTCCACACATGAGCAAAATCTGGAAAATATTTGACTATACAAAAATGTGTAAACTTACACATCAAATACTATTGTACACAAGAGGCCCATACGATTAAAGATAATAAGGAAGGCTGATAAGTCCAGCATAGCATTTTAAATAGAATAAGAACATCATTTTTATTTCTAATACAAAGTATCCTAAAATACTTTTCCCTTAAAAATTGATTTTTTTTTCAGGATATACATGTCATTCCAAAGTCTTACTGTTGTGGTTAAAAATAACCATAAAAATCACCTTTATTTTGACATGTAAGATTATCAAGGCTCATAGGTGCCTAATTAGCACACATATACTTTGCTTAGAACTTGTTAAAATCTTCCTGTTTCCCCAATTTAGAAAAAAAAGGGTACATGTTCATTTAATAAAGTACACTGAATTTGAGAATAAATCTAAAACATAATAACTATTCTTTGTTATGGCCCTTAGACAATGACTGTCATAGACCACAGGTTGAGTATCCTTTATCTGAAATGCTTGGGACCAGGAGTACTTTGTATTTTGATTTTTTCAGATTTTGGAATATTTGTATTATACCAGCTGAGCATCACAATCCAAAAATCTAAAATCCAAAATGTTCCAGTGAACATTTCCCTTGAGTTTCATGTTGATGCTCCAAAAGTTTTAGATTTTGGAGCATTTTAGACTTTGAAATTTGGATTTTCAGATTTGGGATGCTCAATCTGTATTAGAAGGCTTTTAGAATATTCAACTATTTCAGATATGCTTTTGTCCAAAATTAGTATACAAATAAAATAAATTTGTATTGAGTGTCTTAATATTGTAGGTTTATACATAAGGAGTTATCACACTAAATGGTCATCCATTCCCCTACCTACTTTTAAAGTAGAAGCTGTGATATTTTTCATAAACAGAAGATTTCTATTAGAAACTGAAATATATAACCTCTTGTACTCTAAGATTTATATGTTTACCTCTTGATTTTGCTCAATTTAAGATTCTTCTAATTTTCATAAGTGAATTGCCAAAGACACAGTGCTTTTCAATCTATAGGTATTTAAGCCAGTAAAGGTAGAAAAGTACATTTAAATTTCTAAGAGTCATTTCTTAAGCACACAAAAAAATCCAGTTTTACTGGCATAAATGCATTTCTCAACTATTTTTTATGAACTTCCTTCATAAGAAATTTTAAGACTTTCAAAATATACTGGAATAATATCTATTCAAATTCTCAACAGATGTTCCATGCTGGTATATTTAGCAGAGCTCTACACAATCTGCCATTACGAGTAAAGTTAACGTTATGGGAATTGGCCCCATACTACTCCCTCGGAATCCTGTTCTAGAATTATGTTTGTCCATATTTTTTGGCTGCCTGTGATAATCATTTTAAGTTAATCATTACCCATTGTAATCAAATCACTACACATTTACAAAATGAAATGTGATACTGGTCATTAGGTGATAGAACTGCTCTGTATGTAATTTTTAAATTTTTTCACTAGCTCTTTAGTCAGGCCCAATGTTATCTATTTAGTCTTATTTCCTATTACTCATCAGCAAGGATTTCCTTCCACCTAGGAAAGGCTTATTCCCCCACAAATACACATACACCTTTGTTTTTTAAGTTCTCAACATGTGTTACATCCTTATTTGCGTGTGTGATGTGTGATTATTATTTGTTCCCCACCTATCTACAGATGATCCATTCAATAAGACTACTTTAAGTCACTATTTTGAAAGCTTCTTCAGTTCTAAAGATCCAAATGATTTCTAGCCAGAGCTTTTTTGGCTTTCCTAAGTTATAAAATCATATTCTAAATTTATAGCTTCTTACGAGCTTGATTTTGATGTAAACATTCACATATGTTAAAGAATACCAAATATAAAAACATACAGTATATTTATTCTAGAGGCAATAAAATCTAATGAAAAATTGACTAGATTCAGAAAGCTAAGTATACCATTTTCTAATTAATTGTGACATAAAACAAGGCACATAATCCTGTAAGTCCAATGATCTTATCTCTAAAATAAAGTGAGTAGAGAGATTTTAAGTATATCTTAAAAAGTTCATGGATTATTTTTTAAAAGTTGACAGTTTTCCAAGAAATAAAAAAAAAAAAATCTATTTCAAATTCCAGAGGACTGAAATCATATAGGCTATATTCTTTGACCAAAAAGCAATACAAATACGAATTAAAGACACCTCCCAAGCTACATACTTGGGAACTTAAAAATATAATTCTAAATTATTCTTGAGCCAAAGAAATAAAATGTAATTAATTAATTAATATTGGGAATAAGTTATCAAAACCTGTAGGTATTAACATTGAATAACATAGAATAAAATGTTGAGAATTTAGAAAAAAATAAAAAATAAACTAAAATAAAATAGGAGAAAAAAATAAAAAATAAAGTAGGAAAAATAAAATAATAATTTGATAGTAAAAGGCTTTTCTTTTCTAAAAGTTAGATAGAAGATCAAAAGAGGAAAGAAAATTCAATAAGAAAGGTGATAACACAGGAAAGTTTTAAAAATAAAGACTAATACATATAACTTCATTTTTATACAAAAAACTATAATGTCTTGTTTAAAAAGATGATCATCTAGGAAAATAGAAATTACTAGAATTGCTTTTAGAGGCAGAAAAACTGAAGAGATCTAGAAAAACTTCAGAAGAATTTAAAAGGTTGCCCTAGATCTGTATCCAATAAAGGAATTAAACTCACATTTAGATCTCTGCTTCTATGTCAAATCTTGAAGGACCAGATAATTTCTACAGTATTTAAGTTGCCCCAGAGCCTGACAAAAAGTGAAAGCCTACTTAACAATTATACAAGGCTAGTATAATTTCACTGTTAAAAATTGACAAGCATAAAAAAAAGAAACTATAGATCAATTCTGTCTATGTATATAGATGCCGACACTCATATCCATTTGTGGTAAACACACAGCATAGTTTACAAAAAGAATACGTAGGAACAAAAAATGTTTAATGATAAAAAAGAGATCAATGTTAAGATCTTTACAAGGATTAAAAATTAAGGAGAAATCTGTTTAGCATCTCAATAGATGCATTATAAAATTTCTAAATTTCAATATTAATCAGTTTAAAAGATAGCTCTTAATTATGAATTTGAGAAAGTGTTTTAAATTTATAAAATCTCTATGAAATCAACACTACACATTATTTTTAATAATAAAACATTAGAGACATACTCATTAAAATCAGGAACTAGACGAAAAAGCCCACTGCCATTATTTTAGTATTGGGAATATGTTCTGAAATTTCTGGTCATCATAATAAAACCAGAAATGAAATAAGAAATGAGTATAACGGAAATGATAATATAATTACTGGAAGAGTTTTTACTGAAATAATCAAGAAAATCAAATCAAAAATTAAGAGAATATAAAGAGTTCAAAAAGGTAACTGGATATAATATAAATATGTAAAATTAGTTTTCCCATTACCTACACTTCTAATAAGCAAGTAGAAAAAGTGAGGGTTAATGACTCGATTCATAATGGTAAAAAATTTTATACACCTAGGAATAAATTAAACAAAAAGGTATAAGACCATTATGAAGGAAAATTATAACACCTTCTTAAAGGACATAACAGTGACTGAAAAGTTTTATTATGCTCCTTTCGGGGAAGATTCAAAATACTAAAAGAGTTAACTCACCTCATCCTAAATTAACACATAAATATAATTCTGAAATGGTTTGGGGAAAGGAGTAGTAATTGATTCTAAAAATCATCAAAAAGAAAAATGAGACTTGCCAAACTTTTTGTTTATAAAAGAATAAAAATTAGTAGTAAGTATTCTTCCTACAAAATGTCAAACTATGTTACAAATGGTCTAGATTGCAAATATGTGTACTGTTATAAAAACAAAAACTGATCAGTATAATTACATAGATTCAGTCAAGAGACACCTATTAATAGGAATCTAGTATATTATAACAATGGTATTTTAAGCCAGTGTGAAAAGGATGCCTTAATCAAAATTTCATGTTTGTATTATTTGAAATTTTTTTCTATTTGGAGAAAACTAAAATCCCCTATCTAGTAATCTAAACAAAAAGTAAAATTATGAAAGTAGCAGAATTAAAGATTTGCATGATTTTGAAAGTGATCATATGGCCCAAAATCCATAAAGAAAATAATGTCACATTTTATAAGATTAAAATATTATGTACAGTGAGACACCAAAAATAAATTTAAAAGACATACTGTAAACTATAAAATATGTTGAAGAATCTGCAAATTAATCCATTGTCAGATTAAGATAGATTAATCAATTGTCTTAAGAAATCATGCTCATTTAATTTTTAAAAATTTTATCTAAAAAATGTACAGAGACAACATAAATACTGCCAAAATTTTCCCCTCACTAAAGATCAAACAAATACAGTAAAAAAAGGGATTATACTCTTTATGTCATTTTGTCAGATAACCACCAATAGGACTAAAAGCCAATATAACTATTTGAGGACAATTTGACAGCACTATCAATATTTAAAATTTGCAAGCACTTTGACTTGTAAATTCTACTTTGCTGTTTTCACTAAAGTGTTCAATAATATATGTGCAAGAATGATCATAATACTAGAAATAACCCAAATATCCAGCAACAACAATGTAATGATAAATAGCTAACAACTTTTGAGGGTTCTTTATGTGACAGACACTGAATTGTCTCACTTAATTCTCAAGATAACTCCTCATTTATAAGTGAAAAAACTGGCTCTAATAATTTAAGAAATTGCCTAAGGTCACACAGTTATTAAGTGATAATGCTAGGATTTAAACCTAGGCACCTGACAGTTGGGAAAATATAACTGAGAAATTAATGAAATGTGGCTGGTATTTATTTTACTGTATAACCCTATATTACTATATTAAAGACAGGAACACGAGTTTGCGGGGTTTTGCCCTGAAGGAATGTGTGAACTCAATGGTTCACTTATTAGAGGCTGCTATCATGGGAGAGCTTGCAAATCTCTGGTAGTGATATTTTCCAGGAAGGCTTCCCGGTATCTCACAATCTGTGAGCTTCCCTGTGTCTTGAAAGACAAGAAAAGGCAAATATGGCCCACAGGATGGGAGCTGGAGACAATGAGTGCACTTTGCCCACAGATGCGCCCTAGTGGTTATAAGCAACCTGTTTATTAGAGATGGGCTTCCTGCTCTCTCCTGTCTGTGTACCTTTAAGTCCACTATAACTAATGAAAGAAATATAGAGTCATTATATCTCTCTTGTTTTACCTTTGTTAACTGACAACTACCTCTTAGAATTTAAAAGTTAGCCCCTGAAAGACTTTGTACCTGTTTGTTCACCTAGATAGAGTAGAAGCCCCTTGAGAGGACTTTTGACCCTAACCCACTATCTGTATTCCTTAGCAACTGCATTCCCTGATATGCAAATATGTTACCCTGACAACTGGTAATTGATGTCTGTGATTGCAAAACCTATATAAATCTAACCATATTGCTGCCGTTTATGGAGATAGGCCAGTCTCCTAGGTACCCCCCTGCTGTGTTATATCTGATCTTTTTTTATATATAAAACTATAAACTATACCTTAGCCTTTGTGTATTCTTTTATTTCTCTCTGTTGCCTATCAATTTCCTTATCCTCTGTGGCGACCCCTATCTTAGAGACTTGGCTCCCTGGGGAGAAACAGTTAATCTTCTCACAGGCCTGCCTCAACTCTCACCCCCACCTGACTATACTGCCCTTGCTCCTAACAGCTCATCTGGGACAGAGCTTCCTAACTTAGAGGAAGAATAAGCTATAGGTGTGCTGGGAAATTGAACCACTGGCCTTTATGCTGAATACGTTCACTCTATTATAATTCACTGAGTTGTACACTTACAAACCGTGTACTTTTCAGCATTTTATGTTGGAATAAATACATTTTATAATGATTGAATAAAAAAGGGGGCAGTAATTGACATTTCAAAAGTTAAAAAAGGTGATAAAGTTATGACAACTAGGGGTGATTATTATGAATCAATGAAATAACTAGTAAGAAAAAAGTTTCATTATACAAAATTACATTACTTCACTAAAATCCTAAGGGTAATTTCATAGCTAAAGACAAGAAAGTTACAAAAAAGAAATTTTAATGTCTTTGAAAGCAAATGAAAAACGCTATACTAACCCCATAACTACAATTACAGTATGATCCTCCTACCCCCAGACCCATACATATACATACAAGCAACCAGTACTTTGAAAATATTATTCCTTTTTAATCTTCTGGCTTTTATTTTTCCTCATCATATTAGTCTTGTATTGCCTTTCTCTG
>VSMD01131054.1:0-12232 GCA_008750895.1 Mirza zaza | reverse complement strand
CGGGTGCGGGGCGGCGGGGCGGCGGGTGCGGGGCGGCGGGTGCGGGGCGGCGGGTGCGGGGCGGCGGGTGCGGGGCGGCGGGGCGGCGGGTGCGGGGCGGCGGGGCGACGGGTGCGGGGCGGCGGGGCGGCGGGGCGGCGGGGCGGGGCGGGGCGGGGCGGGGCGGGGCAGCCGGCCGGGCTCTCTGCGCGGCGGGTGTGGCGCGGCGCTGCCCCGCGCGGCCGCCGCGTGAACTCCCGCTCCCTGTGAGCGGCCTCTTGGCGGAGGCCTCGGCAGGCCTGCCCTGGGTCGGACGCCCGAGGCGTTCCAGAATGAACGTCCGCACGGCAACTTTACAACAAAGCGCAGAAAGAAGAAAGAACCGACGACAGCACAGGGACGGACCAGAGACGCGTGGACACAGCCTGCGAAATTTGAAACTGGAAATAAGAGAGCTCGGACTTGACGGCGAGGAGGACGGAGGGTGTCCCTCGTGCGCGGCGTTGGGTCGTGCGGGCCGTGGCGCGGGGACTGTCGTGCTTCCGGACAGCCAGGGCGGCGTGTCCCGCGGTGTCCGCTGCGGCAGTTTCTGGCGCGAGGCGAACCCACGCCACTCGCCTGAACCCAAGTGCCGGAAAAGGACTTTTTGATCTTCAGGGGGCAGTGGAGCCAGCATGAGAATCTAATCTTGCCCCAAACATTTGGCTTTCAACAGCGGGACTCTCCTCAACGGGCTGCCTCTGAAAGTGCGGGACGTTTGCGGTGGAGAGCGGGCCGCTGGGCCGCGGCGAGGAGCTCCCAGTGGGCCGCACGCTCTTCGGGAGACAGCGCCGCGCACGCTTTGTCCACGAGGTGGCGCTGTTGCGCCACAAAAGAACGCGTCGGTCTTTAATAACTATTGCTCTGAAAAACCCAAGAACAACTTTTTGTTAGAGACCACCCTCCCCCATCTAACACCTCCCCTAATTTTTCATAAAACTGGGAGACTGCATCCCTTGTCTTCTAACCTCGCATTTTGAGCAGGCATCTGGGTTTTTCCCAATGTTTATACTGCACACATTCTCTTGAATCTAGTGGTTTGCAAAGTGTGTTCCCACCGTTTGCTCAATGTCTTCTCTGTTTCCTTTCCTTTCTGAACTAATGGTGTCTCTCCGCCCTAATGAAAATAATTCTGGAGTACTGGGGAGCAGACATAGACTTTGCCGTGGCATCTGGAGCTGCAGCCTTCCCTGCACCCTAGGGCCCACCTGGCTGAGGTGCCCAGCTGACGTCTGAGAGGGGCTTCCTTTCAGCACCAAGCTGTGCCAGGAACTAAGGGGGTCATCCCCTCTTCCCTCTCTGGGACAAGTCCACTCTGCAACCACAGAATATTTTTTTCCTTTTCTTGTTGTAGTGAGCTACACATAAAATTTGACATTTTAACCTTTCTTAAGTGTGCAGTTCAGTGGCATTGAGCACATTCACAGTGTTGTGCAATTGTCTCCAACATCCATCTCCAGAGCTTTTTCATCTTGTAAAACTGAAACTCCATCCCCATTAACATTAACTCCCCATTCCCTTCCCCCAGCCCTGACAACCCCCATTCTCCTTTCTGTCTCTATGGATTTGATTCCTCTGGGTACCTCGTGTGAGTGGAATCATACAGTGTTTGTCCTTTCTGGGACTGGCTTGTCTCACTTAGAATAATTTCCTCCAGGTTCATCCATGTTCTAGCATGTGTCAGAATTTCTTTCCTTGCTAAGGCTGAATCACATTTCATTGTATGGACAGACTGTTTTGTTGTCCATTCATCTCTGAAAGGAGACAGCTGCCCCCTCCTTGTCTACTGTGAATAGTACTGCTATGGACATGGGGGTGCAAATGTCTGTCTGAGACTCTGCGTTCAGTTCTTCTGCATATATTCCCAGAAGTGGAATTGCAGGATCATACGGTTAAATTTTTTGAGTAATAACCATACAGTTTTCCACAGTAGCTCTACCATTTTATCTTCCCACCAGCAATGCGCAAGTGTTACGATTTCTCCACAGCCTCGCCAGTACTGTTCAGATCATCCCTGTAAGCACTGCTAAGCTATGCACACCTATGCTGCCATGGAATAATAACTTTCTACCTGTGTTTTCAAGACTGTTAGTGATGCAGGTTGAGTATCCGTTATCTGAAATGCTTGAGATCAGAAGTATTTTGGATTTTTTAGATTATTTGCATATACTTAATGAGATATTTTGGCAAGGGGACCCAAGTCTAAACACGAAATTCATTTATGTTTCATATATGCCTTATATACATAGCTTGAAGGTAATTTTATGAAATATTTTTAATAATTTTATGTCTGAAACAAAGTTTGTGTACATTGAACCATTGAACCAAAAGTGTCACTCTCAGCCACCCATGGGACAATCTGTGGTTTCTTGGCATCACCACCATTTTTTACTCTGAATTTATATGCTATCAATAAACAGTCATTTTCTTACACTTATTGTCATATAAATGCTTAACAGTATAAAAATCCTGACATACACATTTGGCCTGTGTGGAAAAGACACATCACAGCTGAAGGGACCGGGAGGGTCTTTCTGTTGGTGGGCACTGAATAAACTGCGTGTTGTGCACTTGCATTTTGACTGTGACCTGTCACATGAGAGATTTTCCACTTAGAAGCACTGAAAACATTTCAGATTTTGTAGTGTTTTGGATTTTGGGTTTTTAGATTAGTGGTGCTTCACCTGTAATAGCTAACACTCATATGGCACTATGTGCACACAGTGTTCTAGAAACTTCGTGTGTCAAGTCACTATTCTGCACAGTTACGCTGTGAGTCACGTACCTACCCACTTCCTAGGTGAGAACACTGGGGCACAGCAACGTTAGGTAACATCCCCAAGGCCACACAGATGTTAAGTGCCAGAGCTGGGACCCAAACCCAGTAGTCAGACTCCAGACCCAGGTCCCAGCCACTATTCTTTACTGCCTCTAAATGAAAACTGAATTAAAATTCTATCCCGACTTCCACGTTCCAGCTGGGCCGGTGCCCACCTGGACGGAATCCCGCCAGCCCAGGGCACCGCCACTGGACTGCGGTGGCGGCCGGGCCTGCCGGGACCCCGGACTCCCACGGGCCCGTCCCCTTCGCAGTGAGCGGCCCAGGCTCCAGCCCAAATATCCGGAATCACTTCCGTGGTACGACTCAGGCCACCGTGCTCAGGGGAAAAATAGCAAAATGGGACCTGTCAAAACCTCAAAAGGAAGGAGCGGGCTTAGAGAACGGCGTCTCTTCGAAGACCCAGCCAAAGGAGGCGGCTGGAAAAAGAGTCTTGGGCAAAACTGGCGGCGCGAAGGCCTGCAGCACGCACGGACCCCTCAGCCAGGGGTGACTGCGCTTTCGGGTGGCCCCTCACTGCCTTGTCCCGCGCACCCCGAAAGGCAAGTCTCGAGCGCCGCCCCGCCGCGCGGGCGGCCTCCTGCGGCAGAGCTGGCCCAGCCTCCAAGCGGCCGGCTCCTGGCGCGCTCTGGCCGCGCTCGTGCGCAGTGTGCGCGGCGCCTCGCAGGGCCGGGGCCTCCGGCGGCCCCGTAACTTCCAGGAAGGCTCTCGTGGCGGGACCTGCGGCCCCAGCTCGGACACGGCGAGCCACGAGCGCACGTGGAGGGGCCGGTGCGAGGCCCGGGCGTGAGCGCGAGGCCCTGGGCACCCGCCCGTGCGCCGGCAGGTGCAGCCTCCCGGGAGTCCAGGCACCGCGAGAACCGGAGGAAGAAGAGACCCTGGCTGCTGAGGGCCCCTCATGTTGATGGTTTGCTACGGGGTGATGACTAACCCTCCTCCCTGCTGGGAAAGGCTGGGGGCGCAAAAGGCAAAGTTCTTTCCCTGAGTGTGAGGGGCGGGGGGGGGGGGGGGGGGAGGCGGGGAGGGGGCAGCGTGAATGGATACAAAAATACAGTTATGTGGGAGGATCTGTGCTCTGCAGCACCCTAGGGTGGACATGGTTAACGATAATTTATTGTATATTTTTAAAAAGTTAGAAGAGAGAATTTTGAATGTTGGCAACACAAAGAAATGATAAATGGTAGAAGGAATGGATATGCTAATTACCCAGATTTGATCACACTGTATACACCTATCAAAACATCATACTGTACCCTATAAATATGTACAATTATTTTCAACTGAAAATAAAAGGAAGAAATGATTAGACCTACTCCCAAATCCAAAGTTTGAATAAATTGGCTGAATATATCTGCAAAAAAAAAAAGTTCTTTCCCTACAAGGCCCTCTGTGACTGCACCCAGCCCCTCTGTGCCTCCCACCCTTGCCCTTTGTCCTGGCTGGAACCCCCTGGCCTCCTGGGGTGTCTACACCACAGAAGCCACCCCACCTCCTGGTGAGCACACCCTGCTCCAGGGCTCACTTTGTGTCCAGTGTCTGGCCATAATGCAAACAGTAGCTGGCACTTATCACCAGCCAGGCACTGTTTAAGGACTTTGTTTACTCCTCACAGAAATTTTATGAGGTAGTTACTATTATGCCCATTTTACAGATGAGGAAACTGAGGCACTGGCAGGTTCAGTAACTTGCCCAGGGTAGCACAGGTATTAAGTAGTAGAGCTGGTATTTAAATTCAGGGAAACTAGCTCATAGTGGGTACTCAATAAATACTTGTTTAATAAATGAACAAATAAATAGATGAACTTCTTAATTCTCTTGCTGCAGCAGAGCTCTCTCAGTACAGGGAGGAATTTCTGCAGACTAATCCCCACTGATAACCCTTCTTTCTTTCTTTATAAAAATGAAATTTTTCCTTAGCCTCCTGATAATACAGTTTACTTTCCTTTGGCATTTTTTAAAAATGAGAATTCAGACAACATTGTAGTGTATAAGATCAATGTACAAAATTAATTATGTTTCTATATAGAAATAAATAATCTGAAAATGTGATTAATAAAATAATTTGTTACATGAGTATCAAATAATAAAATACCTAGAGATAAATTTAACAGAAGAATTGCAGAGTTTTTACTCTTAAAACTACAATACATTGTCAAAAAAAGTTAAAGATCTAAATTAATGGAAAGGGTGTCCATGGATCAGAAAACATTATTGCTGAGATGGCAATACTCCCCAAGTTGACCTGCAGATTAAATACAATCCTTATTAAAATCCCAGCTGGCTTTATTACAGAAATTAAAAAGCTGATCCTAAAATTCATACAGAAATGCAAGTGCTGACTCGAGATAGCTAAACAGTCTTGAAAAAGAACAAAGTTGGTGGTGTCACACTTAGCAATTTCAAAACTTACTACAAAGCTACAATAATCAAGACAGTGTGATTCTGGCATAAGAACAAATACATAGTTCAGGGGGACAGAGTTGAGAATCCAGAAATCAACTCTCACATTTGTGGCCAATACCAAGGGAACTGGATAAGGGAAAGAATAGCTTTTCATCAAATAGTGCAAAAGAATGCAAAAGAAGGAAATTGGACCCTGTCTCAAACTATTTTTAAAAAAATGAACTCAAAATGAATCAAAGGCCTGTATGTAAGAGCTAAAACTATAAAACTTTTAGAAGAAATATATAGGTATAAATCTTGTGACTTTGGGTTGGGCAAACCCTTCTTATATGACACCAAAAGCACAAGCAAGAAAAGATAACGGATGAATTGGACTTCATCAAAATTAAAAAACTTTATGCTATGAATGATACCTTCAAGAAAGTGAGAAAACAACCCACAGAATAGGAGAAAATATTTTCAAACAATGTATCTGAAAAGGATCTTGTAGCCAGATTATATAAAAACAACTTAATAAAATGATAAATAAATTAAAAATGGGCAAAGGAACTAAATATGTATTTCTCCAAAGAAGATATACCAATAGCCAATAAGCACATGAAAAAATGCTCAATATCATTAGCCACTAGGGAAACGTGAATCAAAAGCACAATGAGATTCTACTTCATACCCACTAGTATGGTTATAAGTAAAAGGACAGACAGACAATAACAAGTGTTGGCGAAGATGTGGAGAAATCAGAACACTCCTATGTTGTTGGTAGGAATGTAAAGTGGTGCAGCCACTTTGGAAATCCTCTGACAGTTCCTCAAAAGGTTAGTAACCATATGACCCAGCAATTCCAATTTTAGGCATATACCTGAGAGCAAT
Organism: Mirza zaza; assembly: GCA_008750895.1. NCBI lineage: Eukaryota > Metazoa > Chordata > Mammalia > Primates > Cheirogaleidae > Mirza > Mirza zaza. The sequence goes on along the minus strand of VSMD01131054.1, from coordinate 6,102 downwards.
GAAAATACATGTTCGTACAAAAACTTGTACAGGTATATTTATAGCAGCATTGCTTATAATAGCCAAAAAGTGGAAACAACCCAAATGTTCAACAACTGATGAATGTATAAATAAAATATTGTATGTCCATATAGTGGAATATTATTTGGTAGTACACAGAAGTGAAGTGCTGGTGCACCCTACAACATGGATAAACCTAAAAATGTTATGCTAAATTGATAGACATCAGACACAAAAGCCCATGTATTATATGATTTCATTCCACATGGAATGGTCCAGAATAGACAAATCCACAGAGCCAGAAAATGTGTTAGTTATTGCCTGGCACTGGGGTTAAGGTGTTGGAGCGGACGGGGGCATCACCACTAAAGGGAACAGAGTTTCCCTCTGGGGTGATGGACGAATTCTAAAATCGACTGTGGTGATAGCTGCACAACTGTGCAAATACACTAACAATTGTTCATTGTATGCTTTGTGTGGTAGGTGAATTACAGTAGTCTCCTCTTATCTGTGGGGCATACAATCCAAGACCCCCAGTGAATTTCCAAAACTGAGGATAGTATCAAACTATACACTATGTTTTTTCCTATACCTACATACCTATGATAAAATTTAATTTATAAATTAGGCATAGTAAGAGATTAACAACAATAACTGATAATAAAATAGAACAATTATAATAATATACTGTAATAAAAGTTACATGAATGGGTCTCTCTCTAAATATCTTATCATACTATACTCACCTATTTGCAAACCACAGTTGACTGCAGGTAACTCAAACCATGGGAAAGGAAGGACCACTGTATATGTCAATAAAGCTCTGAAACGAACCGGTTTCAATGAGCTCATACTTGGCCCTACGACCTGGCTCAGCATTGACATTTTCATGTGTATTACATACACATGAAAATGTGTATTATATATTATATAATACACTCAAAAGCTTCCCAAAAGAGCCACGATCATCCCCATTTTGAAGACGAGAAAAACAAGACTCAGTGTGATGTTCCCAGAGTCCCACAGTTAGTGTAAGGTGGGGCAGGGAGCCAGACCCTGGCTTTCACCTGCCATTTGGGGGCAGCCTGCATGTGTACTCTGCAGCCTGTCTGTCTGACGGGACCCTCCTGACTCTGTGACGCTGGGCAAGCCAGTTGTCACCACTGAAGCCTCAGTTTCCTCATCTGTTAAATAGGAGTAATAAACGGTAGCGCCTATTTCAGGTGATTATTATACAGTTGAAAAGAGTAAGTCCTCTAAAGTGCTTTAGCTAGCATACAGTAAATGTTCAATCAATCTTATCTGATAATAGCGCATCCCTGCAATATTGTCTGTGGTTTGCTCAATATCCTGCATATCCCCACTGTGATTTGTGGGTATGTGTGCCTAAGAACTACGTCCTGGGGGCAATTGCTTAACTTTTGAAATACTCTAATCTGTAATTTACACTGGTTAACTTTTGAAACATCTCAATCAAGCATCTGCACTGCAGAGCAGGGTTGGCAAGCCCACTTTATTGGAACACAACCAGGCCATTTATTTACATATTGTCTAAGGCTGCTTTTCTTCTACAGTGGTAGAGTTGGCTAGTTGGGCTAGTTGCAACAGAGACCATATGTCTTGCAAAGCTAAACTATTTACTATCTGATCATTTACAGAAAAAGTTTGCCAGCTCCTGCTCTACAGTAAGTCTTTCAAATGCTACTGTCCAAATCTGCACCCCCAGAGCTTATTATTTAGCTAACAATAAGGAATGTTAAAAACAAGCTTCCCTGGTTAAATGAGTGGCGGTCAAGGTAATTCTTAGCTGGAGAGATTCTACAGGTGCAGGAAAGGATTGTAAGCATAAGGTGAGGCCACTGGCCTCTCCCCTTGGGGAACACCCTTGGCCCAGCCTCTGGTTGGCCCTGGACCCCATGCCCCGATCTCACGGGGATTCTGTTTCCTGATGCCACTGGAAAGTTAGCTGATGTGCTAGGCCTGAGAGTGTCCCAGCCTTCCAGCGCTGCTAAAGTCTCCGAAAGCGCAGAATGTAGGAGCCTCATCAAGCTACAGCAAATTCAGAGACTTGCTAATAAATATTTGTATATGGTACAGAATTTGGAAGATACTGGCTTAAGGCAGTTTGACAAAATGGTCTAGTTAGTTGTAGTTACTAGGCACTGAGCATTGTAACTTTAAAAATATGTAAAATATGTTCTCCAAAACCAAGTTACCTAACAGTGTGAGTGGGACCGAATCAACAGAGAGGAGCCCGCTGGGGAGCATGCCCATGCTGACGGGTGTGGTGCGCAACCTGTGCACAGGGCAGCCAGGGCTGGGATGGAGATTGGGGTGGTAGGACGGGAGAGGGAACACCTGCGCCTTCTCAAACCTAGAGCAACAGGACTTCATCTACAAGACCAAGGGGACAAAGATGAAGACAGAGATCCCTTTTCTAAGAAGCAAACCCTTCAGATGACCCCAGTGCACCCCTGGCCCCCAGTCTCCTCTGTTGCTGGACACCCAGCCTCACGGGAATCTCAGGGAAGCCCTGGGTCAAGCCTGCAGCATGTCTCTGATTTCAAATTATCTTTTTGTTTTTAAACTGTTTAGTTTCTCATGTGTTTGTATCTGCTCATCCTTGGTCTAGAAGTGAGGCAGCTGGACGTGGCCAACAGTCATGGGCTGCAAGCCCACTTCCACCACTTGCTTGCTCTGTGGCAGGGGCAGACTGGCTCCCTCTCTGAGCTGCAGTTGGCTCACCTGTAAGACACAGCTACTGTGTTTCCCTGAAAATAAGCCCTACCCATACAATAAGCCCTGGCAGGATTTCTAAGCATGTGTGCAACAGAAGCCCTACCCCGAAAATAAGACCCAGTGCTGGGCGTGGCCACGCAGCACATCTGCACAACCCGTGCATTTCCTGGCATAGCGGGAAAGAAGACGAGCAGCCCTTCTCATGTGCCCCATCGTGACAGCGACTATCCCACAGGTGACCGGAAAGGTGCGGGCAGCCCCACCAACAAGGTCGGCTCCCCCTGCCAGGTCCCGGCCATCCTGTGCGTCCTGCAAGCTGAGGCTTTGAGGGGAAAATAACGCATCCCCTGAAAATAAGCCCTAGGGTGTCTTCTGGAGGAAAAATAAATATAAGACCCTGCCTTATTTTCGGAGAAACACGGTAGTGACACCTCTGTGGGCGGAAGACCTCAGCGCGACACAGTAGGTGCTTCCTAAAGACTTGGTCAGGCAGGTGTCTGCGGAAGAGTCCAGCGCTGGCGGGAGCCGGGAACGGAGGACGCAGTGCGGGGCGGGGCAGCGCGCTGGGCCGGCGGAGTCACCTGCGGGCGGCAGCGCCCAGGGGAAGCCCGACAGCGAGCTCCTTGCCCGGTGGGCGCCGTGGGCTTCGCTCAGAGGGGAGGCATGGACGGCATTTCACGGTGGCGACTTTCTCATCTCGGTGCGCCCGTGTCCTTAGTGCTGGGAAGCCTGATCTCGATTAGACCTTCTTGTGGGTGGCCCATCTTCCAGGGCCTGGGGGCGCTTTTCTCTTCTGCGGTGGACGATACTGGCAGCCTTGGTTTCTCTAACCGTGAGAACCTAAGTGGGGCAGAAATTTGAGAGCGGCTCCTCCTCACCGCACAGGCAGCATCGCCGCGCTCCCTGCTCACGTGGCCCTAACTGCTCCCCAGGCCGCGAGGCCCTGCCAGGCGGCCGCGCTCGTGACAGGTCTGACCCGACCGTGCTGCCTTCACCCGGACCCGCTCGCGGGGAGCTGGAGGGAAGTGGCCAGTGCATTGTTGTTCAGTGCACATTGGTAAGAAGTCCTCCTGTAAAAACACTCTACAAGTGCTTGAGGCATGTGGTTGGTGAAAAGAGAGTGGCTCTGGAGCTTCACAGACTTGGGTGCAGTTCCAGGCTGCATGTGGAGGGAGTACCTGTGTGTTCTTGGGCCAGATGCTTGCCCTTTCTGAGCCTTGTTTCCTCATCTAATAAGAATCTGCCTGGCAGAATTATTGGAAGGATTAAAGAAAATATACAGAGAGCACCTCTTTAAGAATGATTAACTATTACAAAAGATAAAAATTATTATCTGTGCAAGTGTAACAACTTGTGAATTACTCCTTTTTCTTGCTTGGTGAATGTAGGGCCAGTAGATGCATTCTGCTACCTACATTGTCTGAGACACTTACAATCCCACATGAGCCTGGGGTTGTGCCAAACCGTGGCATTAAATGAAGCTGTCTGAATCCAGCCCCTGCCCCCATCTTATTCTGGAGCTTGAGATCCTTGCAGGGGGGGGTGGGCTCCTATAATCCCAAAAGAGGTTTCTGTTCTGAAAGTCTTTGAAATAGGCTCTTGTCTTCAAGATATACAGTTTTAGAGCCAGAAAGACATTTACAGGTGACAAAGCCCAATCTCTTTGCCTTTGGTGAGGAAAGACTTAGAGAAGTTAAGTGATTAGTGAGCAGGAAATCATAGTCATGGGCCAAATTTACTGAGCATTTACTATGTGCCAGGAACTGTGGGAAGCACCTGACTTGGATCAGCTCATTGAGTCTTGTCTACAGCCTGTTTTGTCCCCACGACACTAATAAGGAGTAGGAACAGCCAAGTGCTTGGCTTCCAGCTCCTGTGTTTTCCATCACAGATGTCACAAATGTCATTCCGTCCAGTTGTGTGGAAGGGACTCACAGACTGTGGGTGTTCAGGAGGCACGTGCAAATCTGCAGCAGCTGCCAGTCTTCACCGTGCCTTCCCCGGCCTTCCTGTAGGCCACCGTCGGCTGTGGCTATGGCCCCAGAAGCTACGACCTGCATGTTCTCTGGCAGCCCTGCGAAAAGCCTATTGTGATTGGCAACAAAACAGCCCAGGGAGGAAGCAGCTAGATTCTTGTTTAAGATCCATGTTGCTTGTGAAAACCACACAGCATAATTCTTGCTTCCATTCAGGAAGAAAATGGAGGCGTTACAGAAAGAGCTTCACATCTCAGCCCTTCGCAGGCATCCAGAGACGCTACCGGTCTGGCACTCCACAGCACGTCGTCAGCAATCCCCAGCTCAAAGAGTGCACAGCAGGAAACAGAAATAAATCTTTATTTGGGTATGCTCCTCTTTTACATTCAGGGTTGGCTGTCTGTGCGTCTTCAATGGCAAGTCATTTTGGTGATGATAGATCTTTATCTCAAGAGGAAACTGCCTCAGAAGAACAGGAACTTCATAAATCATCTGGGGTTGGATGGAGGCTGCCTCAGCCTGGAGTTTGGGGGTGGGGGATGACCTCCCAGACGCCCTTGGGACTAGCAGTCTATTCTAAAATCCCGGTCTATAGTGGGACTTAACCGGGCTGGCAGCAAGGGTCATAGTCACTCTGCCTCCTCATCTGCAGCTGCGATGTCACTGCTGTGAAAGGGGGTCCTGTATCATTGGATGACGGTGTCCTGAGGGCTTCTCAACCTGGGTGTAAGTTACCTCCTCCAAATGGTATAATTGATTTTTTTAATTTCAGCATATTATGGGATATGAATGTTTAAGTTACTTGTGTTGCCTTCCCCACCTGCCACCCCTCTCGGAGTCAGAGCTTCATGTGCGTCCATCTCCCAGATGCTATGCATCGCATTCATTATGTGTGTATATACCCAGCCCCGCCCCCCCTCCCATCTGCTGGGTGGAATTGCTGGATCAAATGGTAGATCTACTTGTATCGCTTTGAGGTATCTCCATATTGCTTTCCACAGAGGCTGAAGTAGTTTGCAGTCCCACCAGCAGTGTAGGCGCGTTCCTATCTCTTTGCATCCACACCAGCATTTGTTGTTTGGGGACTTTCTGATAAAGGCCATTCTCACTGGAGTTAAGTGATATCTCATTGTGGTTTTGATTTGCATTTCCCTGATGATTAGAGAAGTTGAGCATTTTTTCATATGTTTGTTGGCCATTATTCTGTTTTCTTTTGAGAAGTTTCTGTTCATGTCCTTTGCCCATTTTTTGATAGGGTTGTTTGATTTTTTCTTGCTGATTTTCCTGAGTTCTAAATAGATTCTAGCTATCAGCCCTTTATCAGATGTGTAGCTTGCAAAAATTTTCTCCCATTCTGTGGGTTGTCTGTTTGCTCTCTTGACAGTTT
>VSMD01131053.1:0-52236 GCA_008750895.1 Mirza zaza | reverse complement strand
GGACCAGGAGTTGAAGTCTAACTGGCCAAAATGTCCACATCCTTTTTACCAGGTCATGCCACCCACCTTGCATGGTGCGGTAAGTGTGGGAGTACCAATTGTTAAGAGATATCACACACAGTGTGGATATGTGTCTTGGGTCTTATTTTTCTTCAGACCCCATCAACATTTTAGAGGAAAAACAGCCCAGGCCAGATAAAATCTTGGGCTGTGTATGATGACTCAAAAAGGCACCCATTTCCCTTTTTAATATTTTTTAAGCACAACAAAGATTTCAGTATAAATGACTCTCCTCGATGAGTTATTTAAAGCTGAGATGTTGCTAAATTCTTAATTTGGAGGAGGCATAACTGCTGGTGTGAGTTGTGGTCGGAGAAACACCTGGACCAACAGTGAGTGTTACTTGCAATGATGCACTAGTTTCAGTTGATTTTTTTCATGCTGCTCACAGGTAAAGTCTATATTCAATTTGCAAGGCTTCTCTCAGCTCTGCACTGATAAGGAGGCCTGTGATTTAATCTAACAGGATAAGCAAAAGGTCTTCATGCCACAGATTAGAAATACAGCTTCTTTAAAGGATTGGGGAACTAGAAAGATAACCACCCTGAGATCTTCTTGTGGACAAGGTGCTGAGGCATAGCACCAAGACAGCGGCATGTTTCACAGGATTTGTAGAGGTACCCCAACCCAGAGCTTCATCAGGATGGGGGTGGAGGTAGACAAGGTGCAGGTAGGTAGGTGGGCATAACAACGAGCTTACCTTTATAATGTTTTCAAAAGGAAACCACCAAAAAGGTACGATAGTAGCAAAGCTTCATTTTTGTTTGTATATTGTATTTTTCACACATTTTTCTTATATCTTCTTCAAAACCTCCCTGGACATAAAAGATTATTACAGTTAGAGGCTTTCAGTAGAAAAAAAGAGCCCAAACTGCTCTCAAAGGCAGCACAGGGTAATTGAAAAAGCTCAAGCCCAGGGACCAAGAGCTGTGGCTTCTTGTGTTTCGTGAATATCTTAATTGTTTTAAAAGCAAAACCTTTAGATATTTCATTTCATTTGACCTTCACAAAAATCCTGGAGGTAGTCGAAGAAGAGAGTATGATTCTTACTTATAGATTAAAAGAAAATGAAATTCACAGCTTGCGACTAGAGCAGATATATTAAGTGGCAAAGCTAAACTTGAGTCCAGAATCCCTGACCCATGCTTTTTTCCCTTTATTAAGCTTCCTAAAGGTGAAAAGCATTTATCATCATCAAAAACATTATTACGTCAATAGCTCCAAGGTGCCCAGAGATCACTGGCAAAGTATCATTAAAAGCACTTTCTCTCGCTCTCTTTATTTTTTTTATATTTATTATTATTTTATTTTAATAGATTTAGGGTTGCAAATGGTTCTTGTTACATTGATGAATTGTAATGAAGTCTAGCCTTTTAGTGTATCTGTCACCCTAATAGTGTACGTTGTACCCAATAGGGCCTTATTTAATCTTCCCAACAATTATACATAGGGTTATTTAGTTATAAGGTACCTACCTCTCAAGAAAACTGGTTAAATATGATAATGTAGAACTGGAACAAGAAAACCCTTGAAGCACATAGATTTATCCTAATCACAAAATGTTGGCACGGACCAGAGTTTGGCATCAGACGAACCTGGATTTGAGCTACAGCTCAGACACTAAGTATACAACAACCTGGCATAAATGGCCTAACCAGTCTGAGCTTTTCTTTCCTCATCTGTAAAATGGGGAAATTATATTATATTGCTTTGTTTTACATATTAATATATTACATTTGACTAAAGCAAAGATTTAGGTTTCCTCACATTCTCGTCTCTATATGGTTCCAAGTTGGGGTTGGCCAAAAGATGAATTTGATCAGAATGAAGGTCAAGTGAAACATAAATCACTTCTTTCAGAAGATCACCATTGCCAGGGGTGATGGCTCATGCCTGTAATCCTAGCACTCTAGGAGGATGAGTCGGTTGGATTGCTGGAGGTCAGGAGTTCGAGACCAGCCTGAGCAAGAGCAAGGCCCCATCTCTACTATAAATAGAAAGAAATGAATTGGCCAACTAATATATATAGAAAAAATTAGCCGGGCATGGTGGTGCATGCCTGTAGTCCCAGCTACTCGGGAGGCTGAGGCAGAAGGATTGCTTGAGCCTAGGAGTTTGAGGTTGCTGTGAGCTAGGCTGACGCCATGGCACTCACTCTAGCTTTGGCAACAAAGCAAGACTCTGTCTCAAAAAAAAAAAAAAAAAAAAAAAAAGAAGATCACCATTATCAGACATGGTGACGGATTAATGGTGGAAATGCCTGGCAAGTTTTAACTTCTCCTCTCTATCTTCCATTCCACATCTCATTCATTTTACTAGTTGCTGGACCTGAAAACCAACAGTGGCTATGGACTCACGAAAGCAATAGCTGCACACAAGCAATAGTCTCCCATGCAGTATACAGTTACCCCCGTGCAGCCCTATTTCAGTGTAGATGTGCTTGGCTTCTCGCATTTGTTTGCAAGCTCTGCCTTGTCCACCTGTACCAGTGGTCCAGGCTGACTGCTTAGCAATTATTTCTCTGATCCCCTCTCACTCTCTCCTTCCAGACTTTCACTTTCCTACCTCCTCCCATATTTATATAAAGTTTAATTCATATAATAAATGCCTTAATTCCTTAATATGTATAATGGCTCTACTTTCCTGTCTGAACTTTGACTAACCAAACTTTCTCTATGTTTTTGATCTAGTAATGATTAAGTTTGTATATAACAAAACCTTTTTTATTAAAGCATAAAGTAATAGCACAATAGATGGTACCTATGACTGTCATCATCTTAAAGTTGTATGAATTTCAACTTATAGTGTTTCTCTCTTCATGCTTCTGCTCTAATCATGTTCAATCTGTAACTGCCTTCATAACTTCAGCTAGTACATGGTCTTTAGTGGATGCCTTGATCAAAATCTACTTTAGGAAAAATTTAGCTCTAGCTAACAAATGGTGTCTTGGTATCTGAGTGTAGCCAATTCCAAATTCCTAAGAAAGGCATTTGACTGGTCAAGCAACTAAACTCTCTCAAAAAGAATCATGAATTACCTGCCTAGGTATAGTTCTCTGAGCTAGCATGAAAGTAGGCAGAACCTGGTGTTCGGATCTAATCCACTTGGATCCAAGTCTACTGTATAATATTAATACAAATTTATTTTCTGAGAGAGTAGATAAACTATAAATATAAAGTAACTATCCTCCAGGAGATTCTATGCAAAACAATGAAATAATCTAAATTGTATGTGTGGTTTTTAGAGATGATTGTGCTTAGACTATCTTGCAGAGTAATAAATTCTTATTTTCTTATACTTTTTATTAAATATAATTTGCCTGCAATGAAATGTAAAGATCTTCAGGGTGCAGTTTGATGAGCTTTGGTAATTGTGCACACCAGTATTCAGGGGTTTGCTGGAACCAGCTTATAAGAACCAATTACTATTCAAACATTTTGCAAGCCAGCTGTTAAAGCATTGGCAGTTTAAAACTAGACATAGTGAGAATATTTACAACAAACAAAAAACCTTTACAAATGCTACAAACCACTGTAAAATCTAGAGCCTATCAAAGTATAAAGCAATATCTTCACACCAGAAAGATTCTTTTTTCCCCTTACCTCTCTACTCCAACCCCCAGACTCAACTAACATGATGATTCGGTTCCTTTACATTAGTTTTGCCTGCTTTAGAATTTCATATTAATGGAATAATGGTACCTTTTTGTGTCTGCCTTGTTTTTCACAATATAGGGTTTTTGAGGTTCATCTAGGCTTTTCCACATAACAGAAGTACATTTCTTTCTATTGTTCTGTAGCATTTCATTTTTTTATGAATGCACCCAGAAAATAATTTTACCCACATCTTGTTGCTAGATACTTGGCTTCTTCCAGTTTTTAGCTATTATGAGTAAAACTGCTATTAACATTCTTATCTAACTCTTTTTGTGGGCATATGTTTTTGTTTCTCTTGGGAACATGTCTAGATAAACTATTAATACTTACTGGGTCATAGGACAGGTATATGCTTATCTTTATGAAAAACTGCCACACTGATTGCTAGAGACGATGGATAATTTTACACTGTCACTGGTAATACATAAAATTTCCAGTTGCTCACATCCTTGCCAATATCTGTTGTTATCTTCCTTTTTTATTTTAGTCATTTGCTGAGTGTATAATGGTATTTCACTGTGGTTTTAATTTTCATTTCCCTGATGAGTAATGATTCTTAGCACATTTTTATTTTCTCAATGGCCATTCATATATCTTCTTTTGTAAAGTAACTGTTTAAGTTTACTTCCCATTTTTATTGGGTTCTTTATCTTTTTATTATTGAATTACAGGAGTTTATTTATTCTTAATACAGATAATTTGTCATATATATGTATCATGTATATTTTCTCCCAGTCAGTGGCTTGGTTATTTATTTTCAGAAAATTGTTTTTTAAAGAGCATAGAGCTTTGATTTTGATGAAATTAATTTTATCATCTTTTTTTTATAATAAGTCATGCTTATATATAAATCTGAGTCTTGCTTATAAAATATTTGCCTATCCCCAAGTCCACACTGATTTTTTCCTATGTTTTCTTCTGCAAGCTTTATATTTTTAACTGTTATGTTTATCTATATATTCCTTTTCAATTAATATTTGTGCATAATGAGAGGTATGAGTTAAGTTTTCTTTTAATAAATCATAGTTGTTTCCGCATCATTTGGTGAAAAGACTTTCCTTTTCTTTCCCTATTGATAAGCTTTGTGGCCTTGGTTAAAAATCAATTGACCACATAATTGTGGGTCTATTTCTGGGCTTTCTATTCTGCCCCATTGCTCTATTTGTTAATTTTTATACAACTACCTTAATTACATTAGCTTAATTACCATAGCTTTATATTATGTCTAAAAATAAGATAGTATAAATTGTTCAAATTTGATCATGTTGTTTAATATTATTTTGGGTATGCCAGAATTTTCGTATTTCCATGTAAATTTTAGAATAAGCCTGCCAGTTTTTACAATAAAGCTTATAAGGATTTTGATTTAGATTATTCTGAATCTATAGGTCAATTTGAGGATATCTGACATCTTAAAAATACTGACACAACTCATAAAAATGATATATCACTCCATTTTTTAGGTCTTATTTAATTTGCAAAGTTTTATATCTTTTGGAGTCTCAAATATATTTCATAAATCTTATTCTTAGATCATTTGTGTATTTTGAATCTACTACAGTTTTTAATCTTTTATTTTTTACTTTTTTTCATTTTGGTTTATAGGAATACAATGGATTTTATATATTAACTTTGTCTCCTGCCAGGACCTGCAACATATTTTACAGGGCCCAGTGCAAAATAAAAATTTGCAGCCATTTGTTTGAATTTCAAGATAGTAACAACAGAGGATTAAACCAAGTGCAAGGCACTTTTGAGCATGAGACCCTGAGCAACAACACAGGTTGCATGCCTATAAAGCCAGCCCTATCTCCTTGAAGAGAGAAAGCAGAATTTTTTGGTAGATAAATTAGGATCTTCTATATAAATGATTTATTGTCTGTAAAAAAATCAGCTTTGTTTCTTTTGTTCCAGTCTGAATTACTTTATTTCTTTTTCTTGTGTTATTGTGCTGACTAGGACTTCCAATGAACTTTTATTCAGTATAATATTGAATAGAAGTGGTGAGCATGGACAATTTTGCCTTGTTCCTGTTCTTTAAGGGAATATACATTGTTTTTCACTGTAGAGTATGATGTTACTTAAAGATTGTTCAAATATGTTCTTGATCAGTTTGAGGATCTTGCTGATATTTTTAAAATTATAAATGGCTAAGAAGTTTTGTCAAATTTGGGTATTGCTGGCCAAATAAAATGAATTGACAAATGTTCCGTCAATCTTTATTTTCTGAAAACCTTTGTAAAAATGTGGATAGTTTCCAAAATCTATATTCTTGACACATGTGCTGTATGGCATTTCTCAAGTCTCAGTTGCCTGTGGGATTCCAACAATTTCCTTAATCTTACAGGGTCTTAGTTTCCACTGCTATGAGGCAATATTATTACTAAGTATCTTACACGTCTCATAAAAATTAGATGAAATAAGAGAAAGACCCCAATCTAGGGAATGAAATTTTCAATAGTTCTTAACCAAAAGACTTTTTTCTTTAGTTTGTGCATTCCCAGGTCAATGACTGGACTGATAGAAATGACAGGACAATCCTGCTATCTCACCCCTGCCAAGGTATTTTGCTAATTCCTCTGTATGCACTTGCAAATTAATTTTTCAATGTTTTTCTATTTTCTGAGCAGGTACATTGCACCAAGAAATATTGAGTGTCTTTAATTAAAAAGACTTCCCAGAAATGTATTAAAACAGCTTTAGGAATCTGAAATAAGCATTTTTTTAAGCTAGCACATATATCTCCTTTTGTTCCTAGTACTAGGATAAAGAGGGACAGAAGAATTTTGTAATGCTTCAGAGAAGGAAAATATTCATATACAAGCCATTTAAGAAAAGTTTTTGTATTTTTTTCTTTTAGAACTCATTGAGTTTGGAAAGAAATGATGCATTTCTAAGTCATTTTTTTTACTTACTTCACAGAGCCTATCTGAGCAATAGCTAAAAAGCATTTTTAGAGAGAGTGAGAAAGCATCACTCCAATAAACAAAGAAACAAAACAACATGTATTGCTCCATGAACTCCAGCACATCGTAGTGACTAAGTTATAACAATGGACATCACTGACTTGTTTCTAAATTCAAGAACAAAGTATAAACCATTTTCCATTAAGTGTGACATTAGCTGGAGGTTTCTTCATAGGTATTCTTTCCTATATTACATAACCTTTCATCTGATTTGGTTTACTGAGAGTTTTTTTTTTATCATGAGCATTATTAGATTTTATGTCCAAAATTTCTTCTGTGAACATTAAGATGACCATATGCTTTTATCCCATTTTTTTCTGTTAACGTAGTGAATTATACTATTTTCAAATGTTAAACTAATCTTTCATTCTTAAATTAAACCCCTCTTAGTCATTATGTATTAGCTTTTTTATATATCCTAGGATTTCATTTGTAATTTTTTATTTAGGATTTTTATGTCTATGTTTTAACTTCTTGAGATGTATGCTCATTGATTTTTTTCATTTGTTCTTCTTTTCTAAAATATGCATTTAAATCTATAAATTTCTCATAGGTACTTCTTTATACTGATATGTCATATTTTCATCATTATTCATTTTGAAATATTTTATAAGTGTCTTTGCCATTTCCTCTTTCATTCCTTGGCAATTTAAAAGTATTTTTGCTTTAATTTTAAACTTTTGGAAGTTTTTATTTTATCTTTCTGCTATTTATTTCTAGTTTAATTCCACTATGATCAGAAAACATATTCTATAATTTAAATATTTTTTTTATTTCAGCATATTATGGAGGTACAAATGTTTAGGTTACATATATTGCCTTTGCCCCACCTGAGTCAGAGCTTCAATTGTGTCTATCCCCCAGATGGTGTGCACCACACCTATTAGGTGTGTATATATCCATCCCTTCCACACCCATCCTATCTGTCCGACACCTGAAGAATGTTATTACTATATGTGCACTTAAGTGCTGATCATTTAATACCAATTTGATGGTGAGTACATGTGGTGCTCGTTTTTCCATTCTTGTGATACTTCACTTAGTGGAATGGGCTCCAGCTCTATACAGGATAATACAAGAGGCACTAGATCACCACTTTTTTTGTGGCTGAGTAGAACTCCATGGTATACATATACCACATTTTCTTAATCTACTCATGTATTGATGGGCACTTGGGTGGTTTCCACATCTTTGCAATTGTGAATTGTGCTGCCATAAACATTCAAGTGCAGATGTTTTTATTATGGAATACCTTTTTTTTCCTTTGGGTAGATGCCCAGTAATGGGATTGCTAGATCAAATGGTAGTTCTACTTGTAGCTCTTTGAGGTATCTCCATAGTACTTTCCACAGAGCTTGTAGTAGTTTGCAGTCCCACCAGCAGTGTGTGAGTGTTCCTGTTTCTCCACAACCATGCCAATATTTATTGTTTTGGGACTTTTTGATAAAGGCCATTCTCACTGGTAAGGGTTATCTCTATTTGGTTTTGATTTGCATTTCCCTGATGATTAGAGATGTTGAGCATTTTTTCATAAGTTTGTTGGCCATTAGTCTGTCTTCTTTTGAAAAGTTTCTGTTCATATCTTTTGCCCACTTGTTAATGGGGTCGTTTGATTTTTTCTTGCTGATTTTCCTGAGTTCTATACAGATTCCAATTATCAGCCTTTTATCATATCTGTAGCATGCAAATATTTTTTCTCATTTTTTAGGCTGTTTGCTCTTGTGATAGTTTCCTTGGCTGTGCAGAAGTTTGCTAATATACATATATTTTTATTATAAAAATGTTTTGGTTTTATTCTGAGAGCATGGCTCAATCACCAGTAATAGTTACTCTTTTTGGCCAAAGACAAGAACAATAATACTTGCATGACAGGGAAAAGTAATAAACAAATTGAAATGAACTTTCAATAAAAACATTTTTTCCATCATAAACAAGCTCTAGAATTCAAGATAAAACAAAAAGTTTCAGAGGAATAGCCATTGATTTCCAAATAAAAGTAAATGCTATAAAATAAGACCCCACAGAGAAGAGAGAGAAAGAGAGGACTCTGTGGAAACCAACATTGGAATAAACCTAAACATGCAGTGAGTGTATTTTTCTACTTCAAGTTTGCCTGAGGGATTTGGTTCTCTCTAAGTAAAGCATTCATGGTAAGGTTATGAACAAAGTGAAAGCCTGATTTTACTAGCATATGTTGAGTTACAGGGAACATAAGCAATCTCTAAACTACTATGCAGTATCTGTATCACCCTTGCAATATTTCCTAAGTCTCCTTCTTGAGGTCCTATGTTTAAAAATGAAGCATATGATTTATCTTCAAAATGCTGATTGGATTATATACAACATTTGAAAATGCTCCAACAGCTATGACACATCAAATAAATGCAACAGATTCTTATGTGTCATATGTAGGAAATGTGATACACACTATTCCATATTCTATGTGTAGGCAGATAGCACTATTCATTATGACACTGCACGTTTGCTGAGCTTAGGTATATCCTCATAATCTTTCTCTGTAGAAGAGGTCAGGAAGCTACTACCAATAGATCAGAGTCAGAAAACACTTACTGTTCATGAATCCTTGCAAATGGCCTTTAGATTCTCCTCTTCACATTCATCTCCACTCATTTATTCAATGACCTTTGAGGGCAATAATAGGACAAGAGCATGTGCTCACTCTCTCCAACTACCTGGCTTCTCTGTACGAGGATACAAAGTGGACCTCCAGGTTGGTATGACTGGGATAGAGAACCCTATTCTGAGCAGTGATATTGCTACTGCCACTGGGGAGTAAACTAATTTCTGGATAGAAATCCACTCTCCTGGTTAGAGACCAAAATATTTCCAAAATCCAAAAATAAGCTTTCTGGCTATTTCAGCAGTGGATGCCAATCACAGAAACATCTTTTATCTTGTCACAAGTGGATTGTGTAGTCCAGTATCACACAAAATAATCTAGCTTACAAATGTAATTAACAGCAAAATGTATGCAGACTCAGAGCATCTCCAACAGGAAGAAAGAAAAATATTGTTGGAAGCGAGACTCAGAGATAAGCACAGGTAGGTAGTGTCTCCTGACAGAATGCCAACTGCAAGAAAGGAAAGGGTGGGAGAAAAGCTATAATTAAAGAAGAAAGACAAAGTGAAAACCCACGTTTCATTCCAAAATCAGCACTCATTTTATTCTTGACTTTTCAATTTTGAAATTACGTTCCTGTCTCTTGATACTTCTTTCTATTATTTTGCTATGAATACTCTTTCTTTTTGAAGAAATACAAACCCAGAAAATAGCTTATATTTTGTCATCGAGATGACAAATTGCTAAGAGCCCCAGAGTACTTCTTCAGTGTTGTGAGGTAAAAAACAATTATGTATTATTCCAAAATAACTGCAGCAGCTAAAAATTGAGGAAGTAATACCCAAATGACTGTGGAAAATAAACGGAGAGAATTGTGAACTTTTTAATGTGGAGATTTTAGCCTGAGCTCAAGTTATAAATATCAGCAAATGTTCTACTGTGCTTCATTGCATTCCTCTAGTGCAATTTGTTTAGTGCTTCAAGATATGAGACAGCCATATATTTTACTCTCACCGCTAGTAGCCAATTTGCAAGAAAGCAAGTAATATAAAAATGGCTATTTACTCTGTTCTAAGTGGTACAGTCCATTATCACTCTCCACTGATGTCGTTACAAGGATAGCAAATCAATAATCAGTTCTCATTCCCTAACTCGGTAAACCATCTGCTTCCATTATTGTAAAGCATGCTCAGTTTGGATGAAACCCTTACTGCCATGCTAGCAGCTGATTCATTTGACAAGATCACAAGTATCACCGTAAGAAAATTATTCCTTAATTACCTTTCCCCAAAATTTAAATGGTTAAGTGCTAGAGAATTTCTTTGCAATGGAAAAAGCCAAAATTACAAGCTATTGTAAATGTATCAAGAAAGAGAAAGACTTTTTCTAAATGGACAAATTACAGAGTCCATCTTGCACTGCTTTTTCTGAGTTAAGATTGCACAAGTAAACATCGGCTCTGTATGGGAAGCGTCAGTCAGACATTTCATCACAGCCTGTAAAACATTGTTTCCAAAGCAACCATTGGGATCAACAACAAAATGCTGAAAACTGAGATTGAAATTGTTGGATGCATTGCAAGTTAAAAACGTAATGGCCCCAAGCTCAAGTGTATGCAGTATAACTTTCTTTGTTTTATAAAACTTGGTTTAATTGCTGATTCCAAACCTCTATTGCACTTGGCATAGAAAATTTCAGCTATTAATTTCCAAGTAGATTTTCTAAAATTCTGTTTTATTAACTAATTCACATTTTAAATTCTGTTCTTCTCTCTCCCCTAATCCAGTCTTCCCCTTTCTTTTTCCGGGTTCTATACTAAGTTGTAAAAGGACTAACATAAATGTTAGAGGAGGATATCTTTTCCAATCTTATCTATTTCTGTCTTATGCTAGTATCTTTTGAGATTTCTATTTGCATCATCTTATCTCAAATGTGTCCTCTTTAAGTAAACAATGCACAATGATGAAGATACAGAGGGATGGAATGGGCCAACCTTTGTTATTTCTTCTGAAGTGCCAGGTTCTATTTCAAGCTCCTCTTCTGGTCTTCAGAGTCCCTCTTTCTGCTAACTTCTGTGTCCCCCTCCATACACAAGGGAAGACTTAGTTGCTATTTTGTGTCACTTTGGGACTGCAGGTGGATCCAGAGCAAAGTAAACATTCCCACTGTCTCTACCAGCCCCTGCAGCCATCCCTGCTCTATTGCTTTCCCATTAGTGTGACGCAAAGAACATAGGTAAAACTTCTGACTCCCAGAGTTCCAGAAATGACTGGGGAGGGACACGTACTCTTGGTACTGAGATTCACAAGCTAACTTTGCAATATAGAGACAGACCAACAATGAGCACGTGATTCTTATCCAATTGCATTTCTACTCCCAGATAATAGAATCTATCGCTGGTTAGAAATGGAACATAAAACAGGGCAAAAACTAGATTTTTATGATCATGTATCATTTTTAATATTTCCTGATTTATAACTGGCTCAAGACTTTTAATCTTGGAAGTCAAGGAACTGGAATATTTATTACTATACTAACAATATTTAAGCAATAGGCGTCCTCCTGTCTTGTTGCATGAAAGCGTCAGAGGGGCACTGGGAATATAGAGGGTGTGAGAAAGAGCAAGCTATTTAGTACTCAGTCTTCTGCCTCAGACACAGTTAAGATTTAATTGTTCACTTCTGTGACGTGTTCACAGTGTATAATTGTTTATATAACCCAAACCCAAATATCTGCAGGTATGTGTCAGATTTTAAATTTTTGCCAATCTGGCAAGGGTATGGTTTCTTTGATTTGACTTTAATTTGCAATTTTCTGATTACAAATGAGTCTGAGTTCCCTTTTGTACGTGTATTGGCCACTGACTTTAATCTTAGGTAAAAATCCTTATTCAAATTTGTTGTTACTTTTTCTTTTGGGTTTCTGTCTTAATGAATTACAAAATGTCTATAAATTTTGAATATAGGCCCTTTGTCAATTACACATATTTCAAATCTTATTTTCATTTTTACCTATAGTGTCTAATGAGGAGGAAATTTTAATTATAATATGACCAAGTGTATTAATTTTCTTTTCTATGGTTAGTGCTTTTTGTAGCTTGCCTGCTAAGATTATGAGGATATTCTCACACCCTTACTTGATCTATTAGGAATTGTGTGTGTGTGTGTGTATGATGATGAGTAGTTGATCAATTTCAATTTTTTTCTTGCACAAATACCAATTCCTTCAGCACTACATATTGAAAGTCTATCTCTTTGTCATTGATTTGCAGTGTCACCTTTGTGAAAATTTGAATTTATGTGTGTGTCTATTTCTGGAGTTGCCATTTTATTCTATTGGATTATTTGTCAATATCACAGTTTTAATTACTGTTGCTTTATATAAGCAATGGCATCTCATAGAACAAGTCTTTCACTTTGTTATTATTTTCTTTAGGTATATCTTCATTATTATTGGTCATAAATATTCATAATAATTTAGAGTATTTTTACCAATGTACTAAAATATTTATTGGGATTTTGAATGGGATAACATTAACTCCTTACACTAGTTTGGGCAGAAACAATGTTAAAATACTGACTCTTCATATCTCTGAACATAGTATTTCTCTCACTTTGGGTCTCTTTTTTTCAGTAAAATTATATTACTACCTCTTAGAGGAATTCACAATTTTTGTTAGACTTATTACTAGATAATTCCTAATTTTTGATGGTACAGTGGCTGTATTTAATTTGTTTTCTTATTTATGGCTAGAATGTAGTATTAAAATTTATTTTCTATCATGGTTTTATATTCAACATTTAATAACCTATTAATTTAAATGATATTCTAATAATTATAATAATTTATGTAATGATTTATCTCTTTAATTCATCTATAGATTCTTGTGGATTTTCTATGAATACAATCATAGCAACTAAAATTATGATAATAATTCTATATACGTTTTCATTTCTAATTCTTATATCTTTAATATCATTTTCTCCCTAGTTTGAAGCTCAGACTTGAGGTATAAAGGTGAATAGCAGTGGTAATGGTCCACATCATTACCATGTTTCTGGTCCCAAAGGAAATAAATTTTAATGCTTTTTAATATTATGTTTGCTGTACTTCATTTGCCAGTAAGGTTTACCAGAATTAATGAAATTCCCTTTTATTCTTAGTTTGGTACTTTCTTTTAATATGAATGAATATTGAGTGTTTTTAAGCAATTTTTCTGTCTCTAAAAGATATTCTTTTTCTCCTTAAATCTATAAATATAATGATTTATACCAATCTATCTGCCACAGTTATATCTGTTTTTCATTCTTGAGATATTATTCTTAGATAATGTGTATTATTATTTACACATATCTGGAGTCAATTTGCTAATATTATGTTTACAATTGTTTATGAGTGAGCATGTCCCTTTATTTTTTATAGTGTCTTTTTGAGTTTTAAGATCCAGATTATACTAGACTCACATATTTTGTTTTTTTAGTATTTATATGTGATTTAAATTATTTCTTCTTTGAATGCTTGGGAGAATTTCCTAGAGAAACCAAGTGAGCACAGAGTTAATTTTTTAAAAGAATTTCAACATGAATTTAAAATTTTTAAAACATATAAAGTATATAGGTTATCTACTTTTTTGTCAGTTTTGATAAATAATATTTTCAAAAATTTGTCCATTTCATCTTAAAGTTTTACTTTATTAGTTTACAGATATTTGTAATATGCTCTTTTTTTGAGTAGCATCACTTTTAATGTTACTTCTTTTTCTTTTCTACTGATAAATATATATTCCTTCTCTATTCGTCCTCATTATTACCATAGTAAACCTCATCAGAGACTCAGCAGTTTCATTAGCCCTTTCAAGGAACTATTGGCTATGTTGATCCTTTCAATTAAATGTTTGCTTTATTTTTGTTTCTTTTCTAGTTTTTAAACTTATTATTTCCTTCCTTCCAATTTTTGCAACCTTACTTTGCTATTCTTTTTCTAACTTCTTGAGATGGGGTCTTATTTTGTAAAGTTTAGTCTTTCTCCTTTCTAATGTATACATATGTGGTTATAATTTTCTCTCTACTATAACTGCTACATCCCACAAATCTTAAGATATGTTTTCTTTCTATTAAGTTAAAAGTGTTTTCTATTATTCACTATGATTTCGTGTTTTGATCCACATACTTATTAGAAATACTTCTTAATTTACCAACATAAAGGAGGGTTTTTTAAAACTTATTTTTAGTTTACATGGTGTATAGACAATATACCTTGTATAAATCCAGTCTTTTTTAAAATCTCTGCATATTATGGGGGTATAAATGTTTAGGTTACATATATTGTCTTTGCTCCACCTGCCAGTCTTTTAAAAATCTGTTGACTTTATTTATAGACCAGCATATGGTCAATTTTGGTAAATGTTCTAGCATATAGTCAATTTTGGTAAATGTTCTACTTGTGCTTGAAAAGAATTTGGGTTCTGATGTCTTGGGGGACAATATTCCATATAAATTCTTTAGGCCAATATTTTCTACCTCAAGCCTTTTATACTTGTTGTTGCATCTGCTTTAAAGGTTTTTCCCTCGTACATTTGAATGGCTAACTACTTCACTTCATTCAGGTCTCTGCGGAAAGATCTCAGAGAGAACGTCCCTCACCATCCTATCCAAAAATAGGCCTCATCTCTCATCTCCCTATACCCTGTGTTATTTTCCTTAAAGTACTTATTTCTACCTGATATTACATTTTATGTGTATTCATTTATTTTATCTATCTCCCTATTATGTAAACATTGTGAGGTAAGGACTTTTCCTGTCTTGTTTACTGTACTATCTTCAGAACTTAGAAGAGTATTACATGCTTACTAAGAGTTTAATAAATGTGGACTGAATGATTGAATAAATTAATTTAAAATAATACTCAAGAGAGAACTCAACAAATATATATAGGAGCTTGAGTCCCATTGTTTTCCTCGAATACATTCAGTAATGGCCATGTAGGCAGCTGGTAGTGCTAAAGCATGGGTGATAATGGAGCAAGAGTGGAGAACGAGAAGAACCTGTGCAAAGAAGGTGCTCAATAAATATTTGTTGTCTGGATTAAATAAATTGGGGAGAAAAAGAAGAATGAGAAAAGGAAAGAAAGCAAGGAGAAGAGACTAAATTGGAAATGGAACAAGAGATGACACTGACAGAGGACATGTATCTCTACACCTGATTTTTATGGGGGTGGTGGGTGGGAGGTACCTGGCTTCCTTCTGCCCGTTTATGTGCTGCCTCCTAAGAAAGAAGAAATTACTTATATTATTAGTTGATTGAGAAAAGAAGCTGGATGCATGCAAAACTAAGCCCATTCCTTCCTCCTTGCATTTTGGCATTGGTCTCCCTGCAGAGAATGTACATTTTACCTGCTCCTCTATGCATTAAATTTCACAGTGGAAGGCTCTACATCTGTGGGAGACTTATTATTGTCCAATGGTAGGTGGGTGAATCTATTTAATTCTGAAGATGAATTTCATGAAATCCACTGTTGCTACACACTCAAGTTTCATTCCCCAAATAGCTCTGTCTGTGCTAATGTAACTTTTAAATCTCTATTTGCTTGGTTTCTTTACTATCTCTCAATTGCTTCTAAAATCAGGCAGAGAACAGGTATGTCCATTTATTATTAGGGCTATCTATAGTATAGTTTCATTAATATGCATTATCAGTACTAAAGTATCTCTTTCAAGCAAGACTTTCACAATGACAGAGACTATAGGTTTCTACAGAAAGAAAATCAAGCTGAAAAAGCCAAGGGAAACAAAAGGAAAATAGATTCCTGTTTCAGAAATTCATCCAATTTGCTATGTAAGCTTTTTGTCATTCCATTATTCAATTATGTCAAATGTCCTCAAGCTGTCTAGACAGGCAAAAGGAAATACAGAGATGCAGCAATTACTCAGAAAATTTTGACTGAAAGGGAAAAAGATGCCATGCTAAGGCCATAACAGGGATTTACCGGAACAAATTACTGCTAAGGTTTGAGCTCTCAGTTGTCTTCAGAAATAGCTTATATTCTTAAGTAAGTAAGATATTCTTTATAGAAACTTCTGACCAGCTGGATTGGAGAAGATCCTAGTGAACTCAGAGCCATTAGGGACATGCTGATCTATGACAGTTTAGATGAACACAACTAGAACTAAAAGGTCCTGAAAGTAAAATGGAAAAGGACAACATCAGGTTATGATCCAGGGTAATGCAGTGCTAATGAGGAAGTTTGGTAGGAAGGCTATCTCATGCAGAGTTTTTGTATAAGACAATTAGTGACAGCAACACCACCAGTGACAATCAAAAAGTGTAAAAGTAACCAAATACTAATTTCCTTTTACAGGATGAGAAGGGATCCCCTTTATTGAATCTTATCTTAGGCATCCTGGTTTCTCTTAAGTACTGTAGAAACTGTTGAAGTGGTAGCTACCCTATGTTCCAACATTTCAGTAAATTGTCAATACTTCAACAGCAGCTGCTTCTCTTACTCTTGTGCCATATTTTTCTTAACAAATTTATGCTTGTCTGAAATGTTCCATAAATTGCCACTTTTTTCAATGTGTTAAAACATTAATCAGTTCTATAGTAAATAATGTTCTTTGGGAGTCTATTTTTAGAAGTTATTGGAACAAAATACATAAAGAAGTTATAGACACAGAATATCCAACTGTGGCATTGAAAGTGAGACCTAAATTCCTTAGGTCACTAATTTCCAACAAAGGTACTATCTTAGTTCATTTGGGCTGTTAAAACAAAATACCATAAACAACATAAGTGTGGCTTATAAACAACACAAATTTATTTCTTATAGTTTTGGAGGTCAGGAAGTCCAAGATGGAGGCACTGCCAGATTCCGTGTCTGATGACAGCCTATTTCCTGATTCATAGATGACATCTCCTTGCTATAGTCTCACATGGTGAAAGGGGCAAATGAGCTCCCTTAGGCCTACTTTAAAAGGACATTAATCCAATTTAGGAGGGCTCCCTCCTCATGACCTAATGACCTCCCATAAGGACTCATCTTCTAACACCATCACCTTGGGGGTTAATATTTCAACATATGAATTTTACCATTACCATTACATAACTTACATCAATGCTACATGTTACTTGTAGGAGCTGGGTCTAGAAGGATGAATGGATGGAAGAACGTGAGCAAGGTGAATGAAGGGTCAGGGGAAAATGCCTTCCCGAAGCAGCTTGTTTGCTGAATGCAAAGGTCAGCGGAAAACAGCTGACCTCTATGGAAAGAAAGGATGGATGGATGGATGGATGGATGGATGGATGGATGGAAGGAAGGAAGGAAAGAATGTGAGGGTCATGCAAAAACGCCTGCCCGAAGTTGCTTATTTGCTGAGTGCAAAGGTTAGCTGAAAACAGCTGACCTGCATGGAAGTTGTTAAAAAAATTAACAAACGGCCATGACCCTTTGCACGTGTTCTTGGAAATAAATACGGGGAGGACCTTAGCTGAGGTAGGCCAGGCCATTTTCTCCGTTGGATTTTGGTCTTTCTCCTCTCGGAACATTATGTGTTTCAAGGAATCATTCATCCCTTCGCTACCGAGCTCAGGAGCGGAAAAAACAGCCGCAAGAAGTGCTGATGCTGACGCGATTCAGGAATCCGCGCCTAGCGAGCGTTCTTTGTCCTCTGGACTATAAGGCTCAATCATCCCGGTAAGGGACAGTCCCGCCCACTGCTTTGGGAAAGGGGCCTACGTGTGTCGTTTCAGAAGGGGAGTTCTAATATTGGGCAGCACCTGACGGAAGATCAGCAAATTTATCTGTGCGCTTTGCAACAACTCTTAAAAGCTGCCTAGTGTTGCCGAAAGAACAGCTTTACAACATCTCTTATGCGCAGTAGGACAACATTGCCCCTGGCACATTAGATTTAGAGTTCAGGGAACATGTAGGGAAGATTTTTAGGAAGAATCTTAGGCAAGGGGTTCCGGTGCACCTTGTTGCATTAACTACAGAGAGTCTGGTACAAACAGCGCTGCCTCCCTTGCATATTCCTGCGGATTCTGCTCCTTCTCCTCGCTGAGGTCCTGCTCTGCGGAGGAACCTGCATCCTCTGCTGAGGAGCAGCAAGCGACCCCTGTCGTAAAATTCCCAAATCCTGAGTCGTTCTCTCTACCATCGCCTTCTGTGGTTCCACAGGAGGAGCAGCTACCTCTTTCTCGGGGGATCTCTATTCCTCCCCTGGTAAACCATCCACTTTTTAACGTTGCCTAAGAGAGGGCCCACTGCTCAGGTACATCCAATACAACCCACACCTTTAGGATGGACTACTAATTCGCCCATCTGGATGGAGCAGTGGCCCATTAAGCAGGATACGCTAAAACATTTTAAATCGCTTGTCCAGTCCCAACTTAAAGCGGGACATATAGACCCTCCCCTGAGCTAATGGAACATTTTTGTATTCGTCATACCTAAAAAGAACAATAAGTGGCGTTTACTATAGGACCTAAGAGCTCTTGATGCTACTAGTCCCCGTGGGATCTCTACAATCTGGTCTTCCCCAGCTGTTCTTAATTAGAAGAGATTGGCCTTTGATTGTAATTGATTTAAGAGATTGTTTTTTCACAATTCCTTTAGCAAACCAAGACTGGGAAAGATTTGCATTTTCTGTTCCCACTTATAATAATGCTCACCCGGTCAACAGGTATCACTGGAAAGTCTTTCTACAAGGGTTGTTAAATAGTCCCACTATTGGTCAATGTTATGTTCATCCAGACCTACTCCCTTCTCGGGGCCAGTTCCCATCCACTATCATCTATCACTATGTGGATGATGTATTAGCAGCTCTTGCTCAAGCAGAATTATTACTGTTTGCTCATGTACAAACATACACTGCCAGTCACCAATGGATGACCTCCCAACACCATTATAAAGAGACACTGGCTGAAGCTTACATCTCTTTCTCCTCCTCACACCCCATCTCTAAGTTTATACAGACATGGGGACATGTCTGTATAAAAAGGGGACATGTAGAGGTTGGGCCTAGAAGGATGGCTGGATGGAAAGAACGTGAGCAAGGTGAATGAAGTGTCAGGAGAAAACACCTGCCCAAAGTTGCTTGTTTGCTGAGTGCAAAGGTCAGCTGACAACAGCTGACCTGTATGGAAGTTGTTAAAAAGATTAACAGCCCTGACCCTTTGCATGTGTCCTTGGAAATAAATATGGAAAGGACCTTAGCTGAGGAGGCCATTTTCTCCTTTAGATTTTTGGCCTCTCCCCTTCTCTTGGAACATCGTGTTTTGAATAATCATTCATTCCTTCCCTTGGAGCTCGGGAGCCAAAAAGTAGCTGCAACAGTTACCGGCAGCCATCCAAGGAAAAGGTGATCCTGTCTCTTCCAGAGTGTTCATTTCTGTATTCGTTTCCACCAGCCATATCTCGAAAAATAGATGCTTGATTTTTACCATACATGAGCAACATCTGTAGTTTGATTACAAATCAAAGAATAGAAAATGGAATTACAGATCAATCAAATGGTAGCAAATGGGCTCTTGAGACAAACTGGCTGATGGGCCATTTGTGGAACCATCTTTTTGATGGTTCTCATATTCCTTTTCAGTTCTCCCCTTTTCTGTTTTTTGAGCTCCCTTTTCCTTCTGACTTCTGGGGAGGATGGATTAAAGGTAGGGATCACTATAAGACTGAAAAGTAGGAGAAGGGTAGAAATTCTTGTTCATTGCCACTTGATAGTGGCTGTGCTTTCCCTGTGACTCTCACCAGGATACTTGTTCTTTGTGGCATCTATTCCAGCTGGGGCATTTCCACCTTCTACCTTGGCCCTCACTCTGGCTTCTGTGCTTTGGTAACACTACCTCCTTGTTTTCTCTCTCAAGGTTTCCAACTACTGCTCATCTCTGGTTTGCTCTCTCTGCTTAGCTTCAGAACTCTTCGAACACATGTGTTACTAACCCCCTGTATTAAATTACCTCTGCTTGAAAATTTGAAATACCTAACCTTGTTTCTGTTTTTTTTTTTTTTTCTCTGTTTCTTTTTTGTCCCTGAAACTCAGACTGAAACATTCAATGATCAATATAAAAGGCAGGAAGTGAGGTTGGGTAATATAGTGGGAAAATAATCCATGTGAACAGAAGAAACAATTTTAAAGTGATTTTTCTAGCATGAGAAAAGGAAATGCATAAGCAGCTGAGTTGGTGAGTAGGAGGTTAACTCCTCTAGAAAATTCAAATCCCAGTACTGCCTGTTAGGAACTCTACAAGCATAGGCAAATAATTTAACCTTTCTCTGCTTCAGTTTCCTCAATAGAAAAAATGTTAAAAATAGTAACATTGTCATAGGTTATTGTGAACATGAAGGAAATTATCAGCAATGCCTAGCAAGTCATTAATAAATGTTAATTATAATTGCCCTCTACTTTAGTATCTTGATAATACTTAGGATTTTCTTGACCATTTTAGGATTGTTTAAGCAATAAATAGACAGTCGTCTTAAGAAAGCTATATTGAATGGAAAGATGGAGAAATAGATAGGCAAATGAATAATGATGTGAATGAATGGAAAAATGCATAAAAGAATGAACAAATGAACACCTAAAGTGACTCATTAAAGGCAAAATAAATGAATACATTCCCTGTTCAGAGAAAATCTTAGGAATACAATTAGTTCTCGAAGTTCCTTCTTTTTTCTTTATACTCAGAAGAGAGACTAGAGAGATTATATATACCCAGTCTGCTCACACCTTCCTTGAATATTTAAATTTTTGCTCTACATTTTCTCCAGTGCTTCCACTTACTCAAAGACACATCTTATAATTTCACTGACACAATTCTATTAGAGTCTTCACAGCCTTAGAAACCCAAAGTAGCAAGGATAAGATGACAGAGGCCAAAGTAGGAAGGACGTACTGTAAAGGGTCTTGGTCAATGTTTATACTGGGATCATCTGTTCTCTGTCCCCTCCCCCTGCAGTAATGTTGCTATTTCTCCAAGTGAGTTTGATTTACCAGTCTGTAGACTTCCTGGATCCTTTATTCATAAAGATTTAATATAAAATTCCAGGGTTCTTAACACCTTTATGGCAGGTGCTAATGGGCCATGAAGTTATGAAAACTGAAATTTTTCCTACTAACCCAAGAACTGGGTTAGCAAAATACTTTCCCCTATTGATTATTTAAATGTTCTGTATTTTGGCATATTGGTCCCTGCCTCACTCTTTAAACTATTTCTTACCATTTTCCCCTATCTTCCATTTCACAATGACATCAATATATCAGTATGAAGTCACCTACAGGTGCTATTCATATCACTCTTCCATAAAGTTTCTGATGCTGTTCCCATCTCCTGGAATACTCTTTAGTCTTCCCCTAAATATGTACATTTCAATTCAGGCTGCAGGGCTTTGCTTACAAATTTCCCCCCCAAAGTATGGGTTAGGTGCTGCTTTTTCTCCCTTAGCGTCTTATGGTGACCTCTATTGCAACTCTTAGCACATCGTTTTTATATTCATTATAACCCTTTATAAATTTTCTGCTCCTTGAAAACAAGGGCCAGTATTTTATTCTTTTCCTTCCCTAGCTGACACACAGTGGGTGCACAATAAATATTTTGGGGTTTAAACCAGGTCAACATGTGAGCCAAAGAACTTAGCCCCAGAGATTCAATCTACAATGTTTCCCCTTTGCTCTAAATAATTCAAATAATTGTTTTTGTTTTAAATTGTTTTTGTTCTAAATTATCTAGATAATTGTATTTGGCAAGGATAATTGCAGCTTTTCTTTCCTGCTGTTTTAATACCATGTGAGTTGCTTCCTCTCCCCCAAAGAATATCATAATGTCTACACTTTATCTAATTGCATGGTTGATGCTGGGCCCCATACCCGGGAATGAAAAGAATAATCGTTTGTTTATTTTTCACCTTAAGACAATGAGTACTAGAATCTGAGTGGGGTAGGAAATGACTCACATATTTCTCTCACTCATAGACCACCTTTGTTCTGAACACCTGGGTTTTGATTTTTAATCTCTCCACTATATAGTTCAGTTTTGGGCACTCAGTAAATACTGGTAGATTTGGCTTGATTGGACAACTCCACAAAAGACCACTTGAAAACCCTCATGAACAAGGACACATGGTGGGAACCAGGGGTGGCTTTGGTGAAGCCAACCTAGTAGGGGAAATTTGAGCCCATTTTCTCAGTCTTCTCTATGACTCAAAAAGTTGTGTGTGTTTTTTTTTTTTCCTCTTTTTAATCAATACATTTTATTGTGTATATTCAAGATTTACAACATGTGATAGAATACATATAGATGGAAAAATGGTTATTATAGTGAAACTGATTGACATATTATCTCTCTCACTTTCTTGATGACAAGAGAAGCTAAAATCTACTTGTCTAACAAAAATCTCTGCTACAATGCAGGGTTTTTAACTATAGCCCTCATGTTGCACATTAGATCTCTAGACTTGTTCATCCTTACCTATCTGCTACGCTGCATTTGACTTATATCTCCCTATTTCCTGCATCCCAACCCTGCCTGCCTATAACCAGTCCTTTATTCCTTTATCCTCTACCTTTGGATATTTGACCTTTTATTATTTTTAGACTCCACATATAAGTGAGATCATACAATATTTTTCTTTCTGTATCTGGCTTATTGCACTCAATATAATGTCCATTCATGTTGCAGCAAATGGCAGGATCTCCTAACATTTTAAGGGTGAATAATATTCCATTATGTGTGTGTGTGTGTGTGTGTGTGTGGGTGTGGGTATCTTACATTTCATTATTGATTCATCCATAGATGGACACTTAGGTTGTTTCCATATCTCGGTTGTTATGAATAATGTTGAAATGAACACATTGGAGTGCAGATATCTTTGAGGTGATGATTTTATCTCCTTTGATTATATATCCAGAAATGAAATTGTTGGATTATATTATAAGTAGTTCTATTTTTAAATTTTTAGGAAACTCTACACTGTTTTTCCATAATGACTATACCAATTTACTTCCCCACCAACAATGTGCTGGGGTTCTCTTTCTCTTGCCAATATTTTTTGTATCTTCTCCTTGTGGTAATAGCTATGCTAATGGGTGTGAGGTGATATCTCATAATGGTTAATTTGCATTTCCCTGATTAGTGATGTTGATCATCTTTGCATATATCTGTTTGCCAGTTTTATGTCTTTGGAGAAATGTCTGTTCAAGTCCTTTGTTCATTTTTAAAAATTTTCTTATTTATTTCAGCATATTATTGGGGTACCAATGTTTAGGTTATGTATATCGCCTTTGTCCAACCCCAGTCAGAGCTTTAAGCACATCCGTCTCCCAGACGGTATGCACTGCACCCATTAGGCATAAATATACCCTTCCCCTTCCCCCACCTGCCCAACTCCTGATAAATGTTATTACTTATATGTGCACTTAAGTGATGATCAGTTAAAACCGATTTGGTGAGTACATGTGCTTTGCTCTTGCTTTAATTAGATTGTCTCTTGATATTTTAAAAATGCTGCCAAATATATATATTCAGAAATTCCCCCCATTTCCTAACTGCAAAGGAATAAGGTACTCTGCACGTGTGTTTCAAAGTAAAATGTTTCTTCTCTTGCAAGTTTTCCAAGGAAAACAATACCAAGCCTTTTCAGCAGCCTAATATTTATCAGATCAAATGACTTCAAATTACCCAGCTGATCTTTACCATTGGATTTTGGTCTTTTGGCCAGTATGTAATCATTTCCAATCATTATCTACTTGCTCAAAACCGCATGTCTATAATGTACCCCTTTATCATCATTCCACTTGTTCATACAGCCTGACAGCAGAATTCAAGTGCTAAAGGATTTTAAGATTTACCCAGTTTGTTAGCAGTTCTTTATTCTTTTAGAACTGCCCACCCCCATCAATGCACCTTCCTATCTTGAACTTGCTCATTCATCTTGGATGGGGGAAAAAAAGGGATAAGCTGTGGATTTGCTGGATGTCTCACCAATAAGGCTAAGATATTTTGAACTCTAAAGAAGAGCCTGGCCCAACCCCTAGTCAGTGATTTATGTAGCTGCCTTACAAAACAAGGCAAGAGGGAGCAGGGAATCATAAGGGGTCAATATGAGGGGAAAAAAATTTTAATTAAAAGATTCTTTTAATAACTATCATTCATTAACCATCTGTGAGGTTTATGTATTTAATAAAGTATCTCAATCTTATTAATATAAAAGCATTCAAGGTATGTGTACTTACTTCCTTTTTCATTTAATAAATAAGGATATTGACATTTAGGCAAGTTAGTAACTTATTCACAATTGACCCAACTGAGAGGTAGTGAAACTGGGATTCAAATCCAGCTTTCTCTGGCTCTAAGACTTTTGCTCTTTTCACTTTATCATGTGTTTTCCAGATACAGTTTTCTCTCATTCACCTTCCACTTACCACTTTATTCTTCAGTCTCTGTAGTGCAGGTGGCTTTATTCATGTGCCTCACTGTGGCACCAAAATCACATCCTGTGACTTCATTCCCATGCTCCAAACTCTATTACACACCGCCGACATTAAACTGTATAAGGATTCTAACCCAGCACCAGAAAATAGTCAATCTCAACCAATGCCATTTATTTATTTCTGTGGTTGCTGCTTACTCACCTCCTACAATCCTGCTGACTGTCCCAGTTGTGCTGCCAGATCTTCAGGAATGTAGGGCTAGTCTGGTTTCAACTGTCATTGGACAGCACACCAATCACTGTTTGTACTCTGATTCCTCAAGATCTTTAAAAATAGCTCATAGAGTCCTTGCCCTAAACATCAAAATGAGTACTCAGCCTTTAGAATTGCTTTTTTTTTTTTTTCCCCCCCTTGGCAATGTGTTTTTTCAATGTAATGCTGTATACTGTAGTCCTTCTTCTGGAAGTAATGTGTATTTCTTCTAAATGCTTATAACATTGTTTTCTGTACCTTGCTGTGTTCATTCCAGTGTTCCCACATAACATGGTCTGAAGTAAGTGTCGAGTAAAATAAACAATGTCTAGCATAAAAAGTTCATAAGAGACTTAAAGCATAAGCATGAACTATAGGCAATGGATTTCCTTACACTGAGGAAAGTTCTTTGAACAAGATGTGTGCAGGTGCTTAGTGGGGGAAATTCTCAGGACACCCATCATAAATCCCACCATCTTTTGTTTTTGTGCTCCAAAGCTTGAGCCAAATACACCGACCTGTTTTATCAGGCTCTGAGCCACTTCGTACCGTCTGCCTCTCACTTTTGCTAGTGTGCGTCACTTGGGCTGCTCGCAGAGGCCAGTTGGCCCTTTTTTCTTGGTCTTAGTTCCTCAGCTTCACTCTTAAATTTTGTCTTTTTCACAATATATCATTTTTCATGCTCCAAACAGTGGACAGTTTTAGTAGTTTTGTCCATTGCAGAGTGAAAGTGATTTCTCATATTTTCTAAGATCGCTATGTAAAGTGACTAGAAAGATAAATATCTCCACTGAAAAGCAGTGTGATTGAACCATCTAGATCCAGAGTAGAGACGTAGATGATGAACAAGCTTCTGCCAGGCACTGGACAGCTGGATGCATTTCACAGCTCACAATGCAACTCTACTCTTGAGAACAAATGAAAAGTCACAGGTCTGTGAGAAAGCAGCAGCACGATGGTTGCAGACAGCTGAATATAATTACCCACCTCATCCACAATGTGAAAGTGAAAATTAACAGCCGTTGAATCATGGGGCGAGAGGGCCTTTCCAGCCATGCATGTGCCAGGCACATACTATTTCATCGAATGCAACATAGCAAAGTCCTATTGAGAATTACAGTAAAAATGGTGAATACTGCAAGAACCAGAATGCATCCCAGATTTTCTGCAACCCAGCCCAAACCACTCACCCTGACCTATGAAGATCTCTAATCTTCATTCATCCCTCAGTGTACATTCTCTTTTCCAGCCTACCTCTGCCAGGTCTCTGCCTTCTTATTCCTAGGGCAGCTACCTTGTTTTTATAATATTTCTAGGCAATGTCAAGTCTTTCTCTTTACATTTTCCACAGCAATTCTATATAGCTTAAGCTTTAGAATACAGAACCTCTGCTCACAGCTGTGTGTTACAAAGCAAAGTCATTTGCTCATTCTCTCATCAGTAAAATGTGGATTATTCTGACTTTTAGCAATATTTTAAGTATGAAATCAGACACTAGTATAATGCTTAATACAGTTTCTATAAGGCAATACAGTAATTCTATTAGTCCTCTTCAGTTCTAAGAACACAGAGCCTGTGTGAGTTGCCATTAAACATTGATTTGATTATTATTTATTTATTTTTTTGAGACAGAATCTCACTTTGTTGCCCAGGCTAGAGTGAGTGCCGTGGCGTCAGCCCAGCTCACAGCAACCTCAAACTCCTGGGCTCAAGCGATCCTCCTGCCTCAGCCTCCCGAGTAGCTGGGACTACAGGCATGTGCCACCATGTCTGGTTAATTTTTTCTATATATATTAGTTGGCCAATTAATTTCTTTCTCTTTATAGTAGAGATGGGGTCTCGCTCTTGCTCAGGCTGGTTCGAACTCCTGACCTTGAGCGATCCGCCTGCCTCGGCCTCCCAGAGTGCTAGGATTACAGGCGTGAGCCACCGTGCCCGGCCTAATTGATTATTACTTCAAGTGTAGTTTTAGCATCTACTTCCTGAATACAAAATGACCACATTTCTTCAAAATGCCCAAAGATGACTTATTTGAAACTATTTTTGAATTAAATGGAGTAATGAGTAAATTATAAACTATAGAGACTGTAAGTTCATGAAATTACTTGCATAATCAAGAGATGACCATTGGTATGGCATAGTGCCATCAAGTATGCTATAGAGTTCTTATCTTGGTGGACAAAGGGAGATATTTGCAACAGATGCTCAAACAGGCTAAAAGAGTATAGGTTTCAAGCTTTCTCTGGAATGCTGTCATGGTGAGGAAAACCGGAAATTGACTTTGAAAGGAGAATTCATAAAGCTTTAGGGATCCGATTGAAATTCCAGATAAATATCTGATTGACAATATTTTGTCATATGGTCAGGAAGTCTTTTTTAGAAAGAGAAAGGTGCACTTAGCTCAACTTTCTGAATTTTTGTACTCTGCTAGACTGTGAATGGATATCACATACTGACTGAAATGTATAAAATGGCAATAACCTCATCAATCACTTCTTAATTTTTATTATTCCCTCATTAACTCCATCCAGGGTTTGATTCTTTGAGACCTTAAATTCAAGTTTCTCTAGAAAATAAGAAATTCTGTAATGGAGAAGTTCTAGCATATATGCCTTTTGTACCCTTTGGATAGAAGGGCATCTTACCTGCATGGGAGTGAGACTTGTACAGACATAGATCTACTCCAGTGTGTAAATGAGGCTTTTATAGAAAGGAACAATCATATCTCTTCAATACAGAATGGGGTTAAGTGATTTTTAGCTTTCATAATCAACGTATGGTCAGCTAAATGGTGCTCCCCCAAAAAATAAAAATTATGTCCAAGTCCTAATCCCCAGAACCTGTGAATATTACCTTATTTGGACAAAAAGGATCTTTGCAGATGTAATTAAGTTAATGATTTTGAAATGAGGAAGATAGTCTTGAATTATTAAGTGGTCCCTAAATCCAATGACAATTATCCTTAGACACACAAGGAGATATGACCACAGTGGCAGAGATTGGAGTGATGTGTCCACAAGCCAAGGATTAAGTAGAGCCATCTGAAGCTGGAAGAAGCAAAGAAGATTCTTCCCTAGAGCCTCTGAAGGGAGTTTGGCCCTTCTGACACCTTAATTTCTGACTTCTGGACTCCAGAACTGTGAGTTCTGTGAGTCCAACTATGTTGTTTTAAGATACCAGGTATATGATAATATGTTACAGCAGCCACAGGAGACAAATATAGGAAACACAGGCTAGTTTTAATTCTGATATTCTTCACATCACATAGGGGTCCCTTCTCATTCACTTCAATTACAAAATGTTTTAGGTCTGTTTTACCTATATGTATTCTCTGTATTTTTTTTCTCATGAATAAAAACAGGAATGGCAAGTACTCCTTTCTCAGATAGACTGCAATGTCTAAGATGCTCTGTTGTTAGTAAGAAATTACTCTATAGTTTTCTTTCTTCACCTCTGCTGAGGACACTTTGAGTCTGCCAGCAGGTCACATCCTTTCTGTCATCTTATCCTGCCTGGGCTTCCCTTTCCTGCACTGCTTGCTCTGGTTGTGCATCAGAGTAAGGTTAGAACAGGAAAGATGTGGGTCCAACTGTCTTGTTCTTCTACCAAGCTGGCATGAAATTTAATCATCATAGAGCACCTGTGTGAATTAATACATATTTGTTTGGGCAATGAGTAGTTTTGATAAAGACTAAATCATTTCAATCTTAAACTCTTTGAATGAGTACATCCTACAAATGCACCATTTTTTTTCAGAAGTAGAAATATTTATGGTGACTGATGATGTCTTCTAATAGGTAGGATGCTGATGTTCCACTCAGTTAAGCAAGTGTTCTCATTCTTGCAGAATTGAACTAATCAGTAGAAACATCAGCATTCATACTTTACAAAAGCAGACAGAGAACACACTGAGGAAATTCTGGGGTTTAGGTACCAATGAATGCCACATGATTAAAGTGAATGAAAAAAAAGTGGGAAGGGATGAAGTTAGAGTAGGGAGAAAAGCAATTGATTTACTAACCTATAACATTTGAAGGAGTATTTGATAACTTCTACAGTTTCCAATGACTCTAAATCAGAAGTCTATGACAAATTACCTCAATAAAGTTTCCTTCTCTTTAAAAATAAGTTAACAAATCTAGGTATTGTAAAGTTGCTGCAAATTAGGTAAATATCTTTTTTTTTTTTTCCTGAGAACCTAAATCAGTTCTATCCAAAAGGTTTGCATCATCTGGTAGACACAATCTCAAAGAGTTGAATACTACATTCTAGCATTGTTGTAGCACTGGTGGCTGCTACTATTCCAGATTGAGCAAACAGAGTCTTTTCTTTCTCAGTGTTCCATTACCCTTTTGAAACTACAGTAGAAGATGACATCATAGTTTTGAACTACACAACTGATTATGATTCTAATGGGCAAGAACAAAGAAATAAGGGTACTGCTGAGGCAATAAATAGATGTAAAGATTCAATTTTCATAAGTATTCTTTGAATTTATTTCTGGATATGCCACATCCTCTTTATTGCTTTGTGATAATCCAATTAGAAATTTAAGTTCTAATGGAAAAGAGAATGCTATTTTTTTCTTATGGTCTCCCTGGGTATGTAACATTCATTAAAAAGTAAGCATGAATTAATTGATAACTTAAAAAATAGATTGCATAAATGTGAGTGGATAAAAATGTGAGTAAATAAATGCTTAATGCTTTAATACATTTCCATTGATCTTAGAATAAAAATGTGACTATGGCCTTCTCATGACTGTGGCCTGTAACATCTGGCTCCAGCCTACCTTTCCAGCCTCATCTAATTTTCCCCTTCACCTGTTGGCCTCTGGCTCCACTCATGACCTTCAATGTACCAAGCCTCTTTCTACTCTGCGGCTTTTGCAATTATTTCTTTTATCTGGAAAAGGTATTCCTGTAGCACTTTACATGCATGGGTCTTTCTCATTCGCTAGGTCATAGCTTGTCCATCAGTGCCTTAGGTCTTCCTTGATCACCTCACTATATATAAAGCGGGCTTCTCCAGTTCCTCTCTAATTTATCACTATGCAATTCTTTCCTAGTACTAATATAGCCTGTTGTTATATTGCTATATTGTAGTTATTTTCTAGCTTATTGTCAGTCTTTTACACTTGGGGTTATATAAACGCCATAAACATAGACCAATTTTGTCTTATTCATCAGTGTTTGCAGAGCCTACCACATTGCCACTGAATTAATGAAACAATAAGGGGTGAATGAGTAATAGAAAACAGGATATCTCTTCTCTATATATGGATACATATATACCTATATACATCTATATGTATATAAGATTATATCTCAATGCTGGATTTCATTGTGTTCTGAGGGGTTTGTGTATGTGTGTGTATTTTAATCTTAAGAAGTAGTTGCATTTGTAAACTGACTTAACATTTCCAATTATTTTTCTAGGAAGCATGAGATTGAGTGATTGGGTAAATGGCCTATTGTTATTGTGGACTTAGATATGCTATTTGGTCTTATAATTTGAATGTTTCACCGAATCCATTATCAGAATTTTCATAAATCTGTATCACAACCAGGAGGGACATGGAACACAGAGAAAATAACAAATACTATACCTCATCTCTGATGGTCTTTTAATGTCATCCATTTAGAAGGAGTAAGAAAAGCCCACTTGAAATTGAAATGTGCAAAACACATTTGGAATCTTTAGCTGGATGGCATAGGGAAAATAGTGTAGTTGTGTGGTGAGAGGTCTATGACTAGTTGTGAACTTGGGGCAAGTCCCTTACCCAGTCTGAGTCCCAGCTTATTTGTAGAAGTGAAGGTGAGAAGTTAGGTCAAGGGCTTTCCAACAGTGCTTTGCTGAAAGCTGAGAGTTTTGGTAGTGTATGTGAAGGGGTTCCAGTTCTCCAACCCCCATTTTAGTCAGAGAAGCTCTGCTTTTATCCAAATTTTATACTGAAGCACTGGATAAATTTTGATTTTTTTTTTTTTTTTAAAGCAGCTCTTATGCTTAGGAAAGTTTGAAAACCACTAGAGTGGATTATTTCCAATATCCTATGACAAAATTTTGATACTATGAAAATAAATTGAGTATTAGATGACCAATGTATCCAAATCAAGAGAATTTAGAAAACATTTAAATGTGAAGCAGAAATAAAAAGATTTATAAATTATAATTGAGCTCTACTTATCATTAGAGTCTGAATTATATTTCTTTCTCAGCTTTGTAAAGTTTGTTCTAAATTTCTTTTGGCTCTGAAATGGTGGTTCCATTAAATTTCCATTGAAGTTACAAATATCAGAACAATCAAGTCTCTGTTCCAAAGTTTCTTCAGTGGAGTCATTTGTGTTTCCTTGAGCAATAAGTTCAATAACACAATCTTTTTTTGCCAGTGCTAGCATAGGAATGACTTTGATACATAGGCAAAAGAAAGGTGCTTTTTCCATATTCAGCTTCAATTTTGGTCTCAAGGTGTTTCTTAGACAATATCACCAAATGTCTGTCTAGCATTTTATACCTAAATGTGGAATCTGTAGAAATGGCAGACCACCTCAAATGTTGAAGATTTTTCAATATTTGAAAGATTTAATTGAACACCTATTCTGGAAGGTACTATGCTAGATGCTAGAAAATGAAGACTGTACACAGTTTATAGCTTAACCTATGACCTATAGCCTATTGTAACCATAATACAAAGAAAATATATCTTAAAAGTCTGTAACAGTGATACAAGCACAGACCTATAAAGTTTGGAGGAGGGGAAGGTCTAGGAATATGTATGTGCATGTTACATATGAATATATAAAATATGTTATATATATGCACTTTAGGATTCATATGAATATTCATGTAAAACTTATATATAATACCATATTATATATATTCATATGCAACCTAGAAGAAACTAATGAGGCAAAGCTGTGGATAAAAATATGTACCTAATTTACGTGTAGAAATTTCATCTTCCTTCATAGTCTACTCTCTTTAACCAAAATGCTTTCACAGTATTGGTAATGGGATTTGACACATGGGATCATAATTTGCCAGTCCCTAACATATACAGTCATAAATGATTCTTGTAAATATCTTTGTTTTATTCAATGAAAATTGAAAGGTTTTATTTTTAATGGAACTGTCATAAATATTTTTGAAAAATAATATTCAAATATTCTCCACGGTTTCATTTAAGAAATTAAAATGAAATAGAAATATTTCTAATTTACCACATTATATCATTCTTTGTCAAATATAGTATTTAAACTGCTGTTATCATAATTCAATGCATGAAATTAATTTCATGTAGTGAACTCCATCCTCACAAACTATCAAATTATTATCTCCATTGGACAAATCAATGAATAATAATGGTCTGAACTTGTAATTTTGAATTAATAATTCTAATATTTGAGATTTAAATTATAAGTCTATCATGACTGACTTCATAAGTTAGGTCTTCTTAGATGTTGGGGAGTAAACGAGAATCCATGAACCAACTTGATTCAGAATATGATAAATTCACGAGCTTTAGGTATCACAAACCACTAAGATGTGATTTACCTAAAACTACAAGCTAAGCTTGAATTCCCAGCTCAGATAAAATGTCATTTGCACATTTTATTCATTTTGTATAACTTAGTAACTGCCAACTCTTAAAAATATGGTAGTGGCTCAAGTGGAAATATTCACTCTTCTTAAATAACTACTGAGCATACAAATAGGTTTTCTTAAAGGTGTCTCCCTCATCTATATGAGAGGCAATATGGCTTAGCGGAAAATGGCACTAAAGAGGAATTGGGGGACTTGATTACCAGCCCCAACATACTATAAATCAAGTAGCTCTGAACATATTGGTTGACTAGAACTCCTTAATTCATGCTTCTGCAATGTAAAGATAATACTATTCACCTGTACTATAACTTGTATGAATTACCATGGAAGTGCTTTGTAAGTTATTAAATATTATATAAAACTAATGTAAGGAGAATTTTTCTTTTAAAGCCAAGAAAGGCTTAAGCATTGCTGTTTCTAAATTATGGGTTATGATTTTTTTCTTTTTTTGCAAGAGGGAGGAAGAATCCTTTCCAAAAGAATTATTTAATTGTTTGTGGTCCTTCCCTTATCATAATTGCTTTCAGCTGTTTAGGTCAAACAAGTGGTCATCTAAGTGTTCAACAGTTTGAAATATAAGTATGATGCATTTGGATTCTATGTACATATTTTCATCAATACATTTCACAGGGATCTCAATACTAAGTATGCAGTGGATGGGACAAAATCACAACAGGCAACTTTATTTTTAGAATTTGATCCAAAAATCAAGAAAATAAAAGGAGCCGGGTCTCTATGTTAGTACACAAAATAAACCAAAAAATACATCAACATTTACCATGGGATCATTTAAATGTATTTGTAAATGATCTGATAAGGGAAACGTGATTTACAACACGGGGAACATCTTTTAACAACCATAGACTTAAATGTACTGCACTGTAGGTCACCTAGACTAGGTTAGCAAGAATGAGCAAAGTGGTAGATCCAAAAGGCAACCTCCAAACACCTTCCTCAGATGGAGACTTTGGTAATTGTCTGTGGTTAAAAAACAAAAAAAGAGCAAAACCACCAACTCCTCTTCTTCATTATGTTGGATGGTCATTTTGTCCATTTTTCTCCCCCGATGAGTCCATTTTAAATGCTTCAATTATTTTGAAGACACTCCAGATCAACAGAACAGCAGACTCTCCCATTCTGTACATCAAAGACACAAGTGTTAGCCAATTGAGACACAGAATATAAATCAATTAGCAGTCCGCAATCTTTATATTCAAAATGATCTTCAGCATTTTAAAATAAACTCTAAGAATTCTATGGAAAAAATGACTAGAAAAATGTTAGAGAAAGAGTAGAAGGAAAGGGAAGGACTGATAGACTCTTCAGGGTCCCTCTGGCTGGCATTCTCCTACTAGTGCAATTTTCTGCTCTGCCTGTATTCCATCTATGCTTGGGAAACCTCCCTGGGATTTCCAAGTTTTCATACAACTTATTTGCTGGACTTATTTCAAATGAGATTCTTTCCACAAATAAATCCCTGAAATATGACAAGTTGCCATTTTTAAAATGAATCAAAAGTACTCAAAATCTGAAGGCAAAACCAAGATGGGTTCTAGAAAGGTTTGCATATTAAGTAGGGATAAATACAAAGTCTCTCATGGTGACTATGAAGAGCATAGTGTACGTTTAGATGTATACATTCTCAGAAATTCATTAAAAATCAATTTCATATAAAATATATTTTTATAATTCTCTTTAATGAATCTCAAACATGACATCAAAGAAATAACATTAAATAACTCAGGTCTCCATATCTATCTCCTAGTTATTTGGTTTTCTATGGCTGAAGGATCAGATGCTACTATGGCTCTTTCACTGTATAAAGTCTGATATGATTCTTTTTCTATTGGTCCTGCATCTTAAGATGTTACTTTACAGGAAAAAGAAAAAAATCCACATTTATAATAGGCATAAAGAGGCAAGTTGGGAACCTTCCACTGATGCTGGAAGCTGAGCCAGGGTTTAATGGGACCAAGTTGACTCGTATTTTTAACGTGCTTAATCGAGGGAATCTTAAACAGATGTTTTGGCAGAGAATTTGATACTAACCAGTGCTCCAAATAGGCATATAGTCATGAGCTTTGAAAGGGGGAGAGGGGTCAGTTTTTAATCTTAAAGACATAGGATGTCTCATGGGCACTCAAAAGGACAGGATAATCACAATTAATCAAATGCTGTACCAAGAGCTGCAGGTCACCACCTTAGGCAGTCTGATAATTAAAGCAAACAACTTCATAGAGCACTTTTCCCCCTAACATTGATAGTCTCATAAAAGCACTTAGCAAAATTTTTAGCTTGAAAGAAGGTAGGTAATTTGCCTTGCCTGCCTGCCTGCCTTCTTTCTTCCTCCCTTCTTCCTTCTCCTCCTTTCTTTTTTTTTTTTTTTAATATGCCATTC
The DNA here is from genome assembly GCA_008750895.1 of Mirza zaza. Taxonomy (NCBI): domain Eukaryota; kingdom Metazoa; phylum Chordata; class Mammalia; order Primates; family Cheirogaleidae; genus Mirza; species Mirza zaza. The sequence goes on along the minus strand of VSMD01131053.1, from coordinate 17,291 downwards.
GAAATAGCTTAAATCAGCCAAAATTGGGCCTAGAGTCAATTGTTAAAATTCTGTAGTTTAAAGGCAAGGGAGATTATTCCATGTTACTTTAGGGATTTGCCTTCACCCAAGGTATAGCTAAGTTCCAATCAGACATATTAACCTCCTAGGAGAAGTAAATGCCTGCCTCTTTTTCCACCATGCCACATGGCACTGCACATTCAGAAACACCAGGAAGGGACCACCTACATGTGTTCTCTTGCAATTGTTGGAGGCCTCACTATCCCCAGGACATCCAATTACCTTGCATTTACAGGTTGTGCAGGGGGATCCGGCCATTGTCCACAATGAGCCGCTAAGCCTTGAAACACCATAGCTGTCCAGGCAAGTTTTTCTGATGTCATAGGTGATGTTATCAGCCAGGCAGGGGTCACTGACACAGCGAGGACAACACTCCCCTTCTGAGATGGCTGTGTACTCACAGCTCAATTTGGGGCAAGCGAGTGGCCAGCAGTCTACCTCTCCCTCCTGTGGAGAGAAAGCCAAAAATGCCTCATCATTGTTCCTGTGAATAATTTTATTCCTCAAGTTACAGAAGGGGAAAGAGAGCACAGTAATTCTCATCATTCTCCTCACTGAATTTTTTTAGTTAACACTATTGAGGGTACAATACACCTCCTCCTTGAAGACCTACTATAGGTATCGCTTCTTTCAGGAGGCTTTTGCCATTCTTCTATACTGTAGTCCACAGAAAGAGTTAGGTCTGCTTCTTTGTGTGCCAAATACAGCCTATAATTTTTATCATGATACTTACGATCATATAATTATCAGGACAATTCTGTATTAAGTTTTGAGCTTTCAGGCTATGGGCTTGTTTCTTTCCTTCCCTGATGCACGGCACACTTTTGGTCAATAAAGGCTAATAAAATGAATAAATGTACAATACTGGCTACAATGCAAAAAGAAATTTTTCTTAAGGTCAATAGCAGAACTTGAAGCACTATACCATTTCAATCAAATGTAAAGTTGAGGTTGGGCAATATCAGGAGAACTGTTTCAAAATGGTTTGAGTGTAACAGGTGGCTAACGGACTTTATATATTACAGCTCAAATGGAGCCTCTAGGTATCTCAGCATCTGGCCCCAGGGGCTCCATTAAGTTGCCCATGATAGAACCGTTTCCCTATGCAGCCTTTCCTTCTCCTATTGTGATACTCATAATTATTCATGATAACTGTTGTTTAATTGTTCAGCTTCACGAGACTATGAGCTATCTGCAAAGATAGATCATGTCTATCTTGCACACCATATATCATCCAGAATTTGGCACATGCAAACTCTTGATAAATATTCATTAAATATGACCTGCATTATTCTCAAGTGTTAAGTTATGTGTTCAAGAGCTTCAGTTTTTCTAGGACATATTCACCTTAGGGGCTGGGGATGGAAGAGGATATACTTTTGAAATTTTATGAAAATTTCATGCATAAAATTAATACAAGTTCTTCTGACAGCCTGATGATTGGCTTCTTGAGAAAGAAATTCAATTTTCCAGACTGTGACATGGAAACTAATTCCATAGTTACGTTAGATTTATTTGTTTTTGGATAGGAGTTTGAAAAACTGGCTATAATTTCATCTGAGTTATATTCTTAGTAGTAGGAATGATTAAGAAAGATGTATTCTTTTAAGATTATCTGCACATTCACCTTGAGATTTTAGATTTGATAGAAATTTAGAGCACAATTTCTCTGAATTATTATATGCTAGCCCTAGACTTGAATCATTCATTTCAGCAAATGTTAAACTATGGACACACAGCTAATAGTTTCCATTAGAAGTCAACTCAGGTACAATGTGCCATAGTTGTGACCCTACAAATGGAACATCACACTCACTATGACAATATGTCTTAAAAGTCTTCCCATCCTTAGGAATCTTTGTGGTATAATTTGAAACAAAAATAACCAGGTCCAGACATTAAGCCTTTTCTCTGGACTTTCTCAAATGTGATTGTACTGTTAGTATCCCTATATTAATATCTATAATCTTCATTTTTTGTGTGAACACTTTTTTCAAAGTAGAAAATAAAAACAATCGTAGCTGCCTCGTACTAAGTACCTTCTACGTACCAAGAACTGCATTTGCCCCTCACATACATTCTGTAATCTTTGTGAAAGCCCTATGAAATAGGTACTCATACACCTGGGTTCATGTGAGGGAAACAATGATCAGTGAAATGCTAGGACTTGCCCAAGTTAATCATACAGAGCTAGCATGTGGGAAGATCAGGATTGGATTCTAGGTCTTTTATTGAATCTATGATATTTCTACTATATTTGTTACCTCTCATATTAAAACCTTTTAGGGTTATCTTACAAGAGATACGAGATTTGACTCTATAGGACTGTAAGTAACAGTCAAAATTTTGAAAATTTTCTATCTTGTAGGCATTTTTCTTGCCCTGGAGTTCCTAAAAAGTAGCAGCTGTAAATAATCATCACTTGGGTCAAATCTATCCCATAAATATGTTCTTTTTGTCCTGCGCAGTGTTTTAAATACAACCTGAATGTCTTTAGCCAAAGCATATGCCCCTTAGTTAGCCACAGGTCCCTCAGCTCCCTGCATAGTATTATGGACAGCTGGGAACTAGAGCCCACAAGCAGCTGAGTATAACCCCTTGCAGAGTAAAGGGACAACAGTTTCTAAAAGAAGCCAACATACCAGACACCGACACTGCTGGCAGCTATGGGTCCAATTGTCTCCACTTCGGTAGAGCTTGTGTCCATTTTGATCTAAACATTGACTTGTGACCCTAGTGTCACACTCTGGGCAACAGAAAAGGTCAGCACTTGGATTCTGGCAATCACAAGCCGTCCGTCGGCAGAATATCTTCCCGTCCTGTTTAGAAGTGAGGTTAAGGAGGTTTCATCATTAGGGAAATGATGGGTAGCCATGCTATGAAAACCAAAGCTCATAAACACTTTACAGAGCACAGAGGAAAGATTTCTTAGAGTCTTCCTTGTGCCCTGGCCACCTCCCATTTTGTTCAAAACAAGCATGCTTGTGCACTCATGCAAACACTCTTTCCCGAAACGCAGCCCAAGTAAAATGGAGACATTTCTAAGTTTAACAAAGAAGTCAATAGGTTCTTTGAAAATTTTTTTCTAAATATGTCCTTAAAAATCATACATCTAAGTAAAAATAACTAAGCAGCTAAAATGCATATATTATTGAAAACTCATTTGAGTAGAAAATCCCACTACTGTATTTTTCTAGTTCATAATGATACCATCTAACATATTCAAATGCATTCATCTAATTACATCCCTGTCCGTACGCTGGAAGAAAGTCTGATTATACTCTTGTTACAGAAAAATTAACTGAGACCCATGGAAGATAAGTGAGTTATTTAAGATCACACAGGTAGCAGTTCTCTCAGCAGCATCACCAGGTCTTAGGGTTTCAAAATAATTGTTCTTCTATAAGACAGCCTTTAGGCTATTACAGGGGGTTACATTCAGGTGCCACTTTCCACCTTGAAGTGGTTCCCCAAATTGTAGGCACAGTACAATTTCTGGAGCATTGCCCCCAAGGACTCAGTTATAAAGAATTGAAGGTCAACAGTACTTAAGCATTAGACATTTTGCAACGTCTTATATGTCTGTTGCTTACAGGAACTTCCTGCTTTGCCCAATATTTACAAAGATTATAAGAATCTTGAGGCTGGAAGGTACCTTAAAGGACACATAACCAAACCTCTTGAACTATACTTGAATCCTCTTTACGGAAACCATATTCAAAAGTCATCAAGCCTATGCTTGAAGCGCTCCAGTCTTGAACTCATCAATATGGATAACATTCTAAGTGTACGTCTCTGTGCATGTCTTCTTTTATTTCAGCATATTATGGGGGTACAAATGTTTAGGTCATATATATTGCTCTTGCCCCACCCGAGTCAGAGAGTCAATCATGTCCATCCCCCAGACGGTGTGCATCATGCTCATTATGTGTATATATTCCCATCCTCTCCTCCCTACTCCCATCTGCCCAACACCTGATGAATGTTATTGCTATATGTCCTAATGTTGAAAATTGCACTACTTGTTACCTCTATCCATTGATCTTAACTCATACCCTTGATCATCACAGAACTCCCAACACCTTCTGTCACATTTCAACTCTTTAGTTCTTAGACAATAGCTCTTAGGTATTCACTGAGTTGTCTCATCTTTGTGTTAAACATCTCTAATTTCTCAACCAGCCAGCCCCATACTTTGTAATCTTTTCACTGCCATTGTTGACTTCAACAGTTTTGAGTATTCCTTGTCATCATCAGTCATAAACCGTAGACTTACCTTGTGCCATGCATTGTGTAAAATCCTTTATATGCATTCACATTTAATCCTGATAATTCCTGGAATAGAAATTTATATCTCCTTTTCTCAAATGAGGTAGCTGAGAGTTAGAGAACTAAATATACTTCTTTAGTAATGGTCTTCTAACACAGAGAGAGCTGAGTCTCATGGTCACCACGTTTTAAGTGCTGTGCTTTATTTCATGCAGACTTATTTCAATAAAGTCATGTGCCACAGAACAGCATTTTGGTCAATGACAGACTACATATATGATGGTGGTCCCATAAGATCAAAAGGGAGCTTAAAAAGCCCTATCACTTGGAGACATTGTAGCCATGGTGTAGTAAGAGGTGTTACTTACATGTTTGTGATGATGATGGTGTAAACAAACCTGTGCTGTTACCAGTTGTGTGAAAGTATAGCACACACAATTATGTACAGTACATAATACTAGATAATAATGACTATTATTGGTTTATATATTTAGTATACTATATTTTTAATCTTTTAGAGTATATTCCTTCTACTTATATTTTTAAAAAACGTTAACTGTAAAACAGCCTCAAGCAGGTCCTACAGGAGGTATTCCAGAAGAAAGCATTGCTTTTTTTAGGAATGAAAGCTTCATGCATGTTACTGCCCCTGAAGACCTTCCACTGGGACAAGATGTGGAGGTGGAAGATAGTGATATTGATAATCCTGATCCTGTGTAGGTCTAGGCTAATGTATGTGTGTAAATTTTCTTTGTTAAAAATGAAGCATAAAGAGTAAAACATAAAAATTTATAAATACAGAGAAAAGCTTATAGAATAAAAACACAAATATTTTGTACACCTGTATATTGTTTGTATTTTAAGCTGTATTACCAAAAAAGTCAAAAGTTTATAAACTTTTTTAAGTGAAAGTTACAGTGAACTACAGTAAATTTATTATCAAAGAAAGAATTTTTTGTAAATTTAGTGTAGCCTAAATGTATAGTATTCATGAAGTCTACAGTATTGTACAGTAATGTCCTGGGCCTTCACATTCACTCACCACTCACTCACTGCAGAGCAACTTCCAGTCCTGCAAGATCCATTCATGGTTTAAGTGCCTACGTAAATACCATGTGTAAATAGCAATAGGCTATACCATATAGCCTAGGTGTGCAGTAGGCTATACTATTTGTTTGTGTAAGCACATTCTCATGATGTTTGCACAATGATGAAATCGCAGAGCAACTTATTTCTCAGAATGCATCCTTGTCGTAAAGCAATGCATGCCTGTATTTACTTTCTTACTTTGGTTATATCGTAGTGTTGACTTATATTGAGCTTAATGAAGACTAAAATCTCATTAAGCCCTATCCCACCTTGTGCAGTTGGTTGTTTAGGGGCAGCAAGTATATAACTTGATGTTTATTTCTTTCGCATTTCACTTTGTTAGATCCATTTCATCTCCCTTGCCCATCACAATGTTTCCTAACTGCTGTTTCTGTCATCCACCATAGACCACCCTCCTTCACAACTTACTGACATCTTCAAACTTGATGGACCTGACCTCAGGGACTTCATCTACTTCATAACAACAATGAATAATGAGGCAGGGCTTGCTGTGAGACATAGTGTCAGCTAAAGAGGAAACCTTTAAAAACTTTACATTCTTTACGGAGAATGGAAAGGAGACAGGTGGGCTATCTATATAGTAACAAGTTGAAAAATGCACTGTGTTCATTGGCTCTATTACTATAAAAATGACAAGAAATCATAGTTTTTCAAAAACATCCAGATGAAAAGTTATATACACACTTGTGTGTGCATATGTATGTTTGTATAGAAAGAAACTCTAGAGTTGAGGAGGTGAATTGAGTCAGAGAATTTAGCAAGTTTGGACAAAGAGGTCTCCAGATGCTAGTTATCCATCTAACAATAGGCCTTTGGCTTACAGCTAATAGACTATTACTTTAACTCACTAATATATTTTGTTGTGTATGCATAGCCTGTGGATTTATTTTAACCAACAGAAGCTAAGAAAAGTAATGATGGCTACAACATGAAACCATTTGATCAGCTCAGCTTCCAATGGCACAATATTACTTTCTTCAAGTATAGAATGGCCAAGCCTCAGGAGCCAACATGGCCGTGTCTGTGACCACATGAAACAGAGAAAGAAACTATTTTAGAAGAGGCTACTGTACAATTTGGCAATGAGACCCAATCAGAATGTCAGTTTTCTTCCTACGTGCTGATTAAAAGAATGAATAAAAATAAATGGATAGCCTCCAGGCTGAGTGTAAAATAAAGCAATTTCACATCTCATCAATTATGTGAAAATGCCAGATAGATCCCTCCTAGTTTCTAACATGTTTCAGAACAATGGCTATGTTCACTTTGGCTTTGAGTTACAGGGTAACTGTCAAGAAAATCATTTTTAATAATGAAAATGTCATTGGTAGCTCTACTAACTCAATGAGAATGCCTTATAAAAACTTAGCTCGCAGAGCACAACCACACTAGAACCCACATTTGGAGAGAGAATGGAGCTCACTGATAATGAGAAATCCTTTTTGTCATAGATCTTTGGGGCCATTCCCAGAGCTTGACCACTATCCCAAGCAGGGTGGTTCATACAATCTCCACTTAAATGGCAAAGATATGTTTTCCCACCCTTCTGCCACAGAAGCTGTTTTTATAAAAATGCAACTATGATTATAAGCATTAAAATGTTTAAATTGCTTCTGAATCTTAGAAAGCGAACATGTATTTTTCCATCAAATAAAAACAATTTCTATAGAAAGATTTTTTACTGTAAATCACAAATTCTATTACTAAACAGTCAACACACTGATATATTTATTCCAGATTGCATAATACCACTAATTTTTTCCCCTAGCGTTTTGGAACTTTTAAATCAAGAAGGTGAACTAGGTAAGCTTATTTATGTAAATTGAATAATATAAACTGGAAGTTGCCAAACTGATGTCCATGATCCAATCTCAGCTTGTTGCCTGTTTTTGTAAATTTTTATGGCAACACAAGTTCCCTCATTCATTTACATATTGTCTATGGCTGCTATCACAGTACAGTGGCAGAGGTGAATATTGGGACAGAGGCTTTATGGTCTGCAAAACTTAAAATATTTACTATCTGATCCTTTACAGAAAAAGTCTGCAGACTTCTGACATAAACTATAAAATTAGGAGTTGTACTCCAGACCCATCTAGTCTACCTTCTCACACACAAATTTATGGGACTGTAATATCCAATCTTTTTACAAAGCATTAATTTTGCCTTCAAGTCACTGCCCACAAACTAGTCCCTTAGTCTTCTCTAATTAGCACCTGAGGTAAAAACACATTTAGCAGTCATTTTATGCAACTGCCTCCTTTTAATGAAAAGGAAACAAGGCTTAGAGGGGGGAAATGACCTTTCCATGTAGAAAGGTAACAAAATGAAGACTAGTCCTCAATCTGGAGTTTTATAACAATGATTTCCCTATGATGCATCCTTATATGATGAGGAGGCTGGAGGGTAGGTAAAAAATGTTTTTAGATGAAATCCAGAAGGATTCGTGGAGGCTTGGAGTGGAACGATGGTTCTCAAAACATACTCCTCAAACCAGCAGCATTAGCATCTCTTAGGAATTAGTCGGAAATGCAAATTCTTGTGCGCCCTCCACTGCAGACCTACTGAACCAGAAACTCTGAAGGTGGAGCCAGTGATCAAAGTTTCACAAGCCCTCTATATGATTCTGGTGCAAGGGAAAGTTTCAAAACCACTGATGGAGAAACCACCACCACCCAGTCAAAGGAGTTGGCATGGCGTCACGTTGAAGCTCATAAGATGAAAAGGCAGGGTTTATGGGAACATTACAATGGGGGGAGAGTCAGGGTAATGGAGATCCTGTGCCTTGACAGGACCCCTCGCCTTTTGAGGCTGAACTAAAACTGCCAATGTATTCTACTTTCAAAGAAAAACAACAATCTCAGGGCTTGATAGCCAACTTTTGGAATCAAAAACACCATAGACAGGATGATATTGGGTTGGGTTGGTTGGGTTCAAAGAGCAAAGAAAAGCACTTTTATGAGTTGACTGCCAGAATCCAGAAAGCTAACTTCTACCCTGGCCCCAGGCACAGACCAACTTATCCCTGGTCTTCAACCTGTTAGTGAGTGCCATACTTAGGCTGGCAGGGCCATTTTCCTGGCTACTCCTTGCAGATCAGGTTCTTCTCTTCTTGCCAGAAAGAGACATGTGAGTCCTTTAGGTGTCCCTAGCATGGTTATCCTCCTCAGTTTCTGAGCAGAGGTTCAAATGAAGCCATCAGATGGTCAAATGGCCATGATTACAGGAAATCTTATGGCAAAGGTCTTCTCCACCTTGCCTTCTTTCTATGTTGTCACAGCAATTTGTCCTGAATTTATTAAAACATGGAAGTTGACTAGTTATTTATGGTAAACTTTTCCCTTCTAATCTCTGTAATCCCCAGAAAAACTCAAGACTTGGCACTGCTCAAGTCTTCAGTATGTTAGTTCAGGATATGTTAGTTCAGGATATGTTAGTCTTATGTTAGTTTCAGGATAAATGCTACTCACTTTTTTTTTTTTTTAACTACATGAAGCATAGAAATGAAATCTGGCCTTCACAGTTTGTTCCCTTTCTCCCAGTAGATTATCCAGTTACTACTAATACTAGTAGTAGGCATAGGTGTAGGTAAATGAACAGGTATAGGTATAGTAGCAGCTATCATTGAGTGTATAAAAGCCCCACTTGCAAACCCTAGCTCGCTCTCTTGTAAATGGTGCCTGAATCCTGTTAACCCAAGAAAATGACCTTTCCGTGTAGAAAGTTAACAAAATGAAAACTAGACCTCAATCTGGAGTTTCATGACAATGATTTCCCCTATGATGCATCCTTGTATGATGTGGAGGCTGGAGGGTAGGAAAAAAATGTTTTTAGATGAAATCCAGAAGGATTCTTGGAGCGGAGCACTGGGCAAGCTAAAAAAAAAAAAATGGGCAAGCCAAGAAAATGGGCAGCTAAGTCTCAAAAAGGCCACTCTAGAGCTTCATCTTTGCCCACAGAATAGGGAAGAAATTGAGTTTCAGTGTGTAGCATCATCAGGACCCATGATTTCACTTCTGTGTTTCCTCCCATGTGATCTTACCTCTCCATCCCTTTTTCAGGTTTTCATCTTCACTGTCCTGAACCTTGATCTCAGCCTATGTGCTTTCTCTCTAGTTATTCTGCATCTCCTCAGCCCATCTATCATGCTGTCAGTCAGCTCTTGACTGGACCATGTCAGTCCCAAATGTAAAATTTCTCATGCTCCTTTGCTACTCACAGGATGGAGTCTAAATCCCATGGCCTGGCTCCATCACCAACTATACCCTTCTTATACTCTCCTTGCTCCTGATATTCTGAGCTTATTATTCACTTCATATTTCTAACACAACATATATTTTTATACTTTTGTATCTTTGTACTTGAAGTTACCTCTCTTTGGGATTTACCTTCCTTCAAAAATCTACTTGGGTAAATTTCTCATCCTTTAAGGTCTCATTCAAAGAGAACCTCTTCAATGAAGTCTTTATTCCCTTATTCATCCTTCTATAAAATAGCATACAGTCACCCCTTGGTATCTCTAGGCAAGTGGCTCTAGGATTTCCCCAGATACCAAAATCTGTGGATACTCAAGTCTCTGATACAAAATAGGTTAGTATTGGCATATAACCTGCACATATCCTCCTGTATACTTGAAATTTATCTCTAGATTGTTATGTAAATAGTTATGTTGTATTCTTTTCAAATTTGTATTTTTAAAAAAATATTTTCAATCGGGGGTTGGTTAAATCCATGGATGTGGAACCCATGGATGCAGAGTGCCAACTGTACTTCCCCCTTCTAGGTTCCTGCAGCAAATTATTCATGGCTCTGCCACAGTATGACAGGTGGTTAATTATTTCTGTATCCATTTCCTTTTTCATGTCCATGGTCTCCAAAATAAACACAACCACTCATACTAAAGTGTATTTCCTAGAAGATAATAACCCTGGGACCTCTCTACCTTCTCACATAGCACAGGTATAAGGTCCTTAGAAAATTTACAAATAGAAGAACCAGATATCTATGAAAAGAAACTAGGCTGTAACCGAGATTTAGGAAGCAAGCCCAGAGAGAGAACCATTTTTCATTTGGGTTTCTGTGTTCTGGATAAGGCTGGAGAAATATGGATTCAAAGCAGTTCAGCAATCACAATCTTTCTGCCTAATCAGCTAGGTGGTCTAAAGGTGCACAAAAATATTGTCACTGCCAAGGAAATAACTGAATCTAAACCAAAGTCCCAATCCATTTGTGCTGGCCCAGGTTTACACTTGAACTACATCTGTGGACATGTTTCGAGGGCTTTTTTTCAATTGTCATGAAACAGGTAGCTAACCTGGTAAATTGACTCTCATGAGGGAAAGTGGTCTTTTAAGAGAACTTTAACTCTGCTTCTTTCAATAATATGCCTTGACCCTTTGGTGGCTTGTGTGATCCTGCTATTGCATGATTTGGTTTTATCTGAATTTGAAACAACAAGGATATGATTGAAAAGGCAGTACTTTATACCTCAACCTTGATTTTATTTCTTAGCCTCTAAGATGATGCCATTATAACCATCCATTTGGATGTTTAAGTACCGGAGATATTTCTTATCAAATGGGAACAGAACAATTTCAACTGGAAGTAATATAAACAAGGATAATCAAAAATAGATAATTTTATGTGGATGACTTCCAGAATCTGATTTAGGGATCTTAATTCAGCTCCTAAAACCAGGTTCTCTTTCCCCTCCACAACTTCTGGGAAACTATGCTATAAATGGATAATGAGTGCAATTGGAAAACAAACAAAGATTTACATGAAGAACTCTGCCTAGTACTTTATTCAGAAAGGGGAGGGTTGGTAGTGGACGTGCATTGTATTAACAAAGTAAGGTTACAAGAATTGCTCATCTCCTGTGGCAAATTTCAGCCTAATTCTCGTAAGATGTTGGGGATACTTTAGGATTCAAAATAGAATAAATTCCGATTGCATAGATTATTAACAGTTAACTAAAGCAGCTCTGGAAACATTTTAATGACAAGAAAGTTCCCTGATTAATCATGGGCCTACATAAAACAAAAACTGAAACAGAAATTTTGTTCTCACACTAGTCAAGCCTCAACTAAAGTCCCTTGCCTGTTCCAGGCACAGGGGACCTAGAAAGCCTAAAAAGGATTTGGGGGGTTATGTTGTGATCATCCCCAAAGTCTGGAAAAACAATATTTTCTTGAAAAGAACTAGCAAAGAATTCATCCCCCTTGTATTAGCTGAATGGATGACCTAATTGCCAACCTCTTCCCTAAGCCCTTTTCAAATATTCTAACCCATGATGAGCTTTTCCTTCTCTTAAATTTGCCCTTTTAGTTAGCACCACATGGTTAAATATCATACTAACTTCACAGCTTCCTGGGAATGTCCCACCTGTCACTTACACACTACCAAGTTGAGAGTTTGAGCTCAGTCGAGTTGATTGACAGATTGCCTAATTGGTTTTAAATATATCAGTAGATACCATCTGTAGCATGTAGCAGGACATCTGGCAAGAGGGGAAAACTATCAACTTTGGGGAAAGCAAGTGGACTTCAAGACCCAGCTTAGACATTTGTATCTTTTAATATTTAGGGCAAGTTACTTGATCTCTTTGAAACTCAGTTTCATCATCTTTCAAAATAGTACTATAAGAATTAAACATGATGCTTTTTTTTTTTTATTTCATGGTGCTTGAAACATAGCAGGTGCACAATAAATGGGAAAAATGGACCTAAATTTGAGTATGGAGAACTAGGTTTATGTGTAAGAGAACAAAAGAGGTGTAATGGAGTGACAAACAATCTAAGCACTTGATAAGGTAGCTTTCCTAAATAGGTGCTGCAGTCTGCTGAGGTGTGGCTGACTTGAAGGCAGCTGGATGAATTGGATGAATTTCTTAAGGCTCATTTCAGCTCTGTTTTTAGGGGACACACTGGGAATGTATGAGGAGACCCAATTCTCTAAGAGGATACTAAGCAAGTAATTTCTCTTGGTTCCCATGCTCATAAAGCCCAAGATTAAACAGTCCCATTCCAACAGACATAGAAATACAAGGCAAGAGCTACAGTACAGCAATAACAAAGGAAAATAAATAGGCAAGATCAACAAAAGAAGAAATAAAGCACAAAGAAATCAAACACTTTAATAGGCCCATTTTGCAAAGCATAAAGCAAAACCAGATGATGACAGAATTTTATTTTTATAAGCAGTAAACTCACTTCCCAACAACTTAATGTAAGGAATAGCCCAACACTAAAAATGACAAAGAAAATATCTAAGAGGCCTCTTCCCCTCATTATCATTTGTTTAAAATGAAAGTCCACCTATCTGACACTGAAAGCAAGTCTGTGAGCCTTGTTTTTCTGGATGATGTCACCACAAAAGTGAGAAAGTTCAAGCAAATGCTCATTTTAGGAAAAGAGTTTTAATTAGCTAGTTTGTACAAGTGTGGGATGAGGGCTTATTACAGCTCACCAATAACCTTAAAGACACTGTAGACTCCTAGTGGGAGGACTGTCATTGGTTTCTCAGCCTTGCATCCCCTTCTCTGTTGTCTCTTTTCAACCTCACACCTCAGGATCAAGTCAGAGCAGGCTTGCCTGCCTCAGCAGCATGATTAGCTATAGTGTAGATTAGAACAGGAGAAGCCTTTTCAGGAACTACAGGAGACTCATAAGTCGACACCCAGGGGGAAAGAGGTCGGGAGGCAGAGAGGTGAGAGAGTAAAAGAAAGAATAGATTGAATTTCTGTTGCATCACATCAGCCTTACCTTGCAGGAACAGACAGAACACCTGTCTTCTTTCAAGGTCCACACCTGGCCATTGCGCTTCAGTCCCCCTTCATGGGGGCAGTCACCAGAGCAGGAGGGCCCAGAGGGACAGAGGCAATCGAAGCCCCCAGCCAGGTTGATGCAGGCAGAATCATTCCAACAGGTGTGAGTTCTTAAGGCACATTCATCAATATCTGCAATGAAGAAAGCACAGAAGCTTAGAATCTAGCCAAGGGAACTTGGAAAACAACAGTCATTTAAAACAGAATCTGCTAAGATTATTGAGAATTTTTCTAGTGTCAGGTACTGTGCATAAGTGTTCATATGCACCATCTCATTAATTCCTCAAGGTAGCTTTGTGTGGGAGGATCTGTTCTTATTCTGAAAATAATGGACCTGAGATTGATAGAGTTAAATAACAAGCCCACTGACACACAACTCGTAAGGGACTGGTCTGAGACCCAAACCTATAGCTGCCTGACTGCAATTACTAAAATAGCCAGTAGCAGTTGAGAACAGGTTTTAGGATATTCTTAAGAACTATTACTCCATCCAGAGACCATAAACACTGTTAATTCATTAACAGTGTACATTCTCCCCTATGGAGATCTGGGTCTTTTAGAAAAGGTGTCAATATATTAGCCACTGAATAGGAACAAGTGAGAAATTCAGGCAACCCTGAGACAATTAGACTTCCCCTAGATCCTGGAACCAAGGTTGAAAGAAATGGGAACAATTCTTGGTAGGTGTCTTGTCTAATCAAAGTCTTACCACTGTAATATCCAGCAGCATTTTTGTCCATACATAAAAAAAAAAAAAAAGCTACAGAAGGGTATGGCATGGATGCTGACAAAGGACATAAATATATTGTGCTGTGTTTTATTGGCAGCCAACAATGGAAGAAAAGCATAAATCCAGTCAGCCCATTCTGACATTTAAATCTTGAGTGACCTTAATTGACATCTCAGACCCATACCTATCTAGCCACAGCTTAAGCCCTTGCCCCCAAAGCAATCTATTACCTCACAAGGTAGCCAACTCCATCTTTGACTCTTTTAAAAATGTCTTCCTTAAATTGAGATTGGTAGAAGCACTACTACTCACTGAGGGCACTCAAGAAATGTCTACCGGTGTACTAGGTCTGTCTTGTTTATGATAAACTATTTAAAGATATTTGTCATCATTTGTCTGTCAGACTTCTACTCCCGTGATTGATCTGCCATGTCCTGAAAATATTCTTCAGATGAAAACATTGATTCAAATTTTTGCCAGAAGTTGCTATGCACAAGGTTTTTTGCAGACAGCAGTGATACAAAGTCAAAGACATTGAGATAATATTACTAGAGCTAATTCTTTCTAAGGTCTACTTTTTGTCTTTATTCCACTAATTGCAGTCTCAGTCAAAACATTTAATGAACAATTACTGCTCCTTTGTAAACTATGGAAATGATCACAAATTATGGTGCTTACGTTCCAAGTCAACTGCAGTTAGGCCTCACTATATTTTCTCACTCTTACTGGTCAGGCCCATGCCTTCTTAGTGCATTTAATTATATGGTGCTTCTTTCTGGAAACCTCCTCTCTCTCCAGTAGTTTTCCCTACTCTAATTCTAGCATTGAATGTGGGAGTCAGGTGACCCATGTTTGAACCCAAGCTCTTTATTTTAATTGGGTGCTTACCATGTACCAGTCATTTTACATATCACAACTGTATGCCCTTGGATACATCATTTTGCCTTTTCTAACTCTCATTTATCTTCTGTATAAACTAAATCCACCCAATCTATGGTCTTCTGAAAATTAAACTCCCAATGTCATATAAACCTCTAACTTCAATTGTTATCTTCTGCTACTTCCTTTTTTCATTCAAAAGCAACAGATACAAAATTTCAGTCAAATAGGAGGAATAGATTTAAGAGATCTACCCTGTAGCATGATGACTATAGTTAACAATGCACTGTATTCTTAAAATTTGTTAAGAGTAGATTTTAATATTCTTGACAGAAAAATGATAAATGTATAAGGTAATGAATACATTAAATAACTTGATTTGGCCATTCTACAATGTATATATATTTCAAAACATCATGTTTTGTACCACAAATATATAAAATTTTAATTCATCAATTAAATAAAAAAAGCAATGGGAGATCCATGAAGAAACCATGCCATTTCCTATGTCTAGGACTTAGAAAATGCCTTTTCTTATAATGGGAGCATTGTCTCGCTTTCTACTTTTTCTTAGCCTATATGGTGTGAGGTGGGGGTGTAAATTGATTAATTGGCAACATAAGAACTTCTCTTGCTGTGCTACTTTTGCCCATAAGCAGCCCTCAAAATCCAGATCAAGCATCACGATCTCTTATTCCGCAAGATGGTCACAATTGGCTTTTTGCTTTCTCCGTGCCCCTTATACTCAAGTCTATCCTGAGAGACACCTCTCAGGAGTTACATGTTTAATGTCTACCTCCACAGGTAGTGAGCTTATTGAGGGCAGACGTTAAATTTTCTCTTTCTCTTCCCAGTGCCAAGTATAACAGAATATAATGTGGATGTTTCATGTATTTATTCAATGTAACTTACTTAAATCTAAGAAATTCACAGAATAATACTATTATAAAGCTTACTTCGCCAAAATTTGGTCTGTGGAATGTTCAATAAGTATAAGGTATAAACACAATCCTGCCCCTAAGGAAACACATTTTTATGTTGTATTCTCATCTGTGAAAGCCCTTGGATCTAATTTAAAGTAGAATAAATACAGTAAATTAGGAACCACACTGAAATAAGATAGAAATGCCTCCAATACACCCACCGAAGAAAAGCATTTGATTTTGCTGTCAAATGCTTGAAGACAAAGGCAGAGGAAGACGCACTAACAAAGCACTCTAGAAATTATCTGGAAGTGTAATTTCAGTTGATCTACTACAAGTGGTGTAATTTATGGTATTGTCTGAATTAATCTCTAAATTGACAATTAATGCTCAAATATAATTTTTTAAATATTTGGTTGGTTTGCATTTGCAAAGTTGCAAACATATTGCTGATGTTCCCTTCCATAAATTAAGAAACCTGAGCATAAAGATGAACACACCTAGTGTGCACAATAAAAATAGGATGCAAAACCAGGATTTGCTTTCAATTCTCCAGAATGAAAGAATTTCACAGTTGAATATAGGACCATATTGCCTACAGAGTTCCATGTAATTGCTTTACTTATGACACAGAAATCTAATTCTGCTTCCATGCAATTTAACAGATTTATGGAAAGCCAGATGTTAGCAATTATGGAAACCAACATTATTCATATTCTTGGTAATACAGACCTGTTTGCTCTGCACAAAGCCAACTTAATCTATTATATATATCCCAAGGCAACCAAAGGGAAGAGGCGCCCTATTTACATATTGCAACTGTTGTTCTCTGCTGAGCAAACACAAAGATATTCACCCATGAGACTTACCCAAATCATCAGACAGGCCTCCCAATGACAAAAAGGCAATGAAAGAAAAATCAGGCAAAGTATTCCATACCGAAATCTGTAATCATTAGAGTGTACTTGCTTTTTCTTATTGTAAATAATGGCTCTCTGTGATTTCCTTGTTTTTCTTCTTATAAATTCATTATTTAAATGCTTCATGCTCAAATGAGATTTTTTTCAGTAAACTTCCACAGCTAAGCTTGCATTAGAACTAACTTTCTTGCATTGACATTTTCACAATTTCTGAAAGCTGTTATTGTACTCAATTTTGCTTTAATGTGGTATATGCTTACCATGGAATATTACTCAATCCTAAGAAATGACAGTGAGCTAGCACCATTTATGCTATCCTGGATTAAGCTTAAGCCCGTTATCCAAAGTGAGGCGACACAAGACATGGAAAATGGGCTCCACATCTACTCGCCATCAAATTGGTACTGACTGATTTAAACTTTGGTTTTCAAATGGTGGCAATGCTCACCAGAGATTCGGTGTGTGGGGGGGCACCCAACCTTAGGGATGAGATGAGCATTTTGGAGGGGGAGGGCATACCTCTAACCCTTCTTAGGGAGAGGCAAAGATATACAATGTAACCAAAATGTTAAAAA